>PVLD010010658.1:0-69662 GCA_004027595.1 Dinomys branickii | reverse complement strand
GAGACAAGGTCTATTTAGCCAGGCTGGCCTTGAACTCGAGGTGAACCTTCTGTTTCACTCTGCCAAGTAGAGTGGGATTACAGGTGTGCTCCGCCGCTGTAGGCTTTGTTTTTCTATCTGAATGCCATACACAAGGGGCTGAGGGTGCAGGTGGCAATCGCAATAGCGGAGTGCTTGCCTGCATGCGCGAAGCCCAGTACCAAAATAAATAAATAAGTAAAAGGAGACTGAATGCAATACACGGGTGGGTTAGGTTTGTGCAAATTTACAGTACACTTAAGATATGTGGAACTGTCTGTATAGTTTAGTAAAAAGCAAAGAACAAGAGAAGGAATGGAGACTGTAAATGGAAGTGCAGGTTTATCAAAATTCACTTCTGGCCTGGATCCACTCTTGGGTCTTGAGTTTGCAATTTAAAAACTAAACGGTCAGCCTGGCACTTAGACGGGTTCCAGGGCTGTCCCCTCTTCAACTCACCGGTTATTCAGGGCAGAGGCGTAGACTGTGCACAGGTTTTGTTTCCTCCACTCTCGGCCTACACACTTTTGCTAAACTACAGGGCCTTTCTTTGTCATTTTACCGGTGAAAATCGAGGGATCTTTGGAGTTCCAATTCCAAAAACCACTTCTCACAGCCCGACCCCGCTCCCTGCCGAAAACCTTTCTGCCCACAACGTCCACTTTGCCTGTCTGCACTGGCAGGCCTTACACGGTGTTCGGTAAACACCATGAACGAACGGTGTTGCTGCGTGAACGAACGAACTACTGGATTTTGCCCAAAGTTCTGTTATCGCCGAAAAGAGCACGCGGAAGTCAGGAAACCGCTAGCAGAGGTCCGCGTTAGCCACAAGCTGCGCGCAAAGGACCAGCCACCGGATGTCGGGGCGGGTCTCAGCACAGACCGCTCTTGACTCTTGGAGCACTGGGGTTTCTGTGGTTGGACCAGACGGGTCACTCTACCGCGGATGAGGCACTCTCAGAACTCCTTGGGCAGAGAAAGTGGGAGATACAAATCCTCAGGAAATGACTGATAAAATAAAGGGGATCAAAAGAAGGGACAATTTCCGGAGCTGGTCGCCAAGGTAACACTCCAAGGCGTCGCTGCCCAACAGGAGGCGGGGCTAGACCCAGAGCTCTCGGGGATTAGCCTAGGGAGGCGGAGCCGATTGACGGGAGCGTGCGCACTTACGTGCAGGGGCGTAACCCTCCGGTCCGCGGCGCCCGAGCTGCCGGCGCGCATGCGTCGGAGGATGGAGCCAGGAGAGAAGTACTCCCGCGAAGCGCTGAGCCGCCTTTGGGCGGCTCCCACCGGCGAGCTGGACAGCGGCGGGCGCGCGCGGGTAGGTAGAGGTGTGGCTTTACGAGCCCATGGGCGTGGATTGGACACAGCAAATTGAAGGGGTGGGAACCTCCGCGGAGACCGCTCAGCGATTGGCCAGAGGCCGGAGGGAGCGTGTTCTCCGGGGGCGGGGCAGGAGGGGCGGGGGAGAGGCAGACTGAACAGTGCGTCGCGCTGAGGTGGTGGCGCCGGCCTTTGAGCAAGTAAGCGGGCAAGTCTTGAAGTCCCGCTCTGCTGGGACAGGAGGTCGGCGAACCCCAGTGCCTCCAAAGCGCTGAGGAGGCTGGGGGCGAGGCGCCCTTCGGTGAGTGTGTTCCCGAGGAAGCTCGAGTGCCCCGCCCTCCCTTTCTTCCTGGACCGCGCTGCGCGGCGCCCTCCCCCGCCTCAGACCCCGGCCTGCGCCGGGCTCCGGCTCTTGTGTCGGAGGTCAGTCGCGTGCCTGCCGCTGTCGTTCGCCCCTGCACGGCCTCGGTCGGTTTAGAGAATTTGGAGGCTCTGGCCCCCAGCCCACGGAGGGGAAACTGAGGGGAAACACAGACGCCATGGCCGAGCCCTTGAAGGAGGAGGACGGCGAGGACGGCTCCGGGGAGCCGCCCGGGCCGGTGAAGGCGGAGCCCGCCCACGCCGCTGCCTCTGTTGCTGCCAAGAACCTGGCCCTGCTCAAAGCCCGCTCCTTCGATGTGACCTTTGACGTGGGGGACGAGTACGAGATCATCGAGACCATAGGCAACGGGGCCTACGGGGTGGTGTCCTCCGCGCGCCGCCGCCTCACGGGTGAGCTTCCTGAGCCTTGCAGACGCGCCCCGCTTCCCGGAGCGGGGAGAAGCCTGCCCGGCTCGGCCGGTGGAAGCAGGACTGCTCCGTGCGTTCTAATTCTATTCAGTTCTTACTGATACGCCAGCCCCTGGCGAGGCACCATTCTTAGGTGTGGCTGTCCTGCCCCCCTACTTTCTCCTTAGAAAAATGACAACCCCCAGTTAGGCCAGAACCGAGAGTTGGCCCTGAACACTGGGAATGTTCTAGAGCCAGAAACTGGCACGAGGGCTTGGCAGTGGAATGGGAGACCTGAGATGGAGAGAGAATATAGGGGAGGAGAATGAACACAGGCATTAATGAGTCAAGACTACCATGAAGCAGCCGTGCAGCCTCCAGGAAGTTACTGAGCTGGGTTTATTCACCTGTTACAGAGCTATTAATATGTGCAGTGGTAGCTAACCAACATACGTAGCTGCCACCGTTTTTGTACTAGAAAGGCAGTGTTGAAAGGGCCCTGCAATTATACCAAGGTACCCTTTGGTTTCTGCTGTTTCCCTGTTCCCCAGGCCAGCAGGTAGCCATCAAGAAGATCCCAAATGCTTTTGATGTGGTGACCAATGCAAAACGGACCCTCAGGGAGCTGAAGATCCTCAAACACTTCAAGCACGACAATATCATTGCCATCAAGGACATCCTGAGGCCCACTGTGCCCTATGGAGAGTTCAAATCTGTGTAAGGAGCAGGATGGGAGAGGGAGGCATAGTTGGAATCATTTTGGACGGCCAGGACCTTTATTTCTAAGTTCTTGAAGGGCAGCTATACTTAATGTGAAGTGGATGTGAAAATTACCGTAATTCTAGGACTAGTGCTTCTTGAGGAAGATGACCAAGACAGCTGTTATTCCTTAAGGAGAGTATAGGTGTTACAATTTTATAGAATCTGAGAATATAGGACGTTCATCCTACCACTGTATTATCCTGTTGTCATAGCGTACATCCTTAGTTGATCACAAAATACTTACTGAAAATGTACAGGTTTTCACA
Organism: Dinomys branickii; assembly: GCA_004027595.1. Lineage (NCBI taxonomy): Eukaryota > Metazoa > Chordata > Mammalia > Rodentia > Dinomyidae > Dinomys > Dinomys branickii. The sequence goes on along the minus strand of PVLD010010658.1, from coordinate 66,525 downwards.
GTTTTTATCCTAGTCCTTTTAAACAGCCACTTCCCCCATTGTTTTCTTCCCCAAGTTGCTACACTCCAATGTCTGGTCTCCCAATCCTGGGGAGGTTGATTTGCTGCTACTCACCATTGTGCCATCTTCCCAGAAGTCTCTTAAGCAGCCATTACTAAACAACAGAGGTAGTTCCAAAACTATACCCATTGGCCAGTCCTGGTGTGGTTGACCTTCATCTGATAGGGAACCTAGGTCTTGGGGGAAAATAACTCAGTCACCTTAATGGAAAGGAAGTAGAATATCTAAAACTGGTGCTCTTTGGTACCACTCTATCATCCCTTTGAGGTCCCAGGTAATGCCACTGTCCATCTAGAGTGAGTGGTAGAATGGGGTTTGTCCATCAGGAGTGATGAGGCTTGTGCCTGTAATGTGGTTAGTCCAATCCATGCTGCTCATTTCCAGCTATGTAGTCTTGGACCTGATGGAGAGCGATCTGCACCAAATCATCCACTCTTCACAGCCGCTCACACTGGAGCATGTCCGTTACTTCCTGTATCAGCTGCTACGGGGCCTCAAATACATGCACTCAGCTCAGGTCATCCACCGTGACCTCAAGCCCTCCAACCTCTTGGTGAATGAGAACTGTGAGCTCAAGATTGGTGACTTTGGTATGGCCCGTGGCCTGTGTACCTCCCCTGCTGAGCATCAGTACTTTATGACTGAGTATGTGGCTACTCGCTGGTACCGTGCCCCAGAGCTTATGCTCTCCCTGCATGAGTATACACAGGCTATTGACCTCTGGTCTGTGGGCTGCATCTTTGGTGAAATGCTGGCCCGGCGCCAGCTCTTCCCAGGCAAAAACTATGTGCATCAGTTACAGCTGATCATGATGGTGCTGGGTACCCCATCACCAGCTGTAATTCAGGCTGTGGGGGCTGAGAGAGTGCGGGCCTATATCCAGAGCCTGCCACCACGCCAGCCTGTCCCCTGGGAGACCGTGTACCCAGGTGCTGACCGCCAGGCCCTCTCACTACTGGGCCGCATGCTACGATTTGAACCCAGTGCCCGGATCTCAGCAGCTGCTGCCCTTCGTCATCCTTTCCTTGCAAAGTATCATGACCCTGATGATGAGCCTGATTGTGCCCCACCCTTTGACTTTGCCTTTGACCGTGAAGCCCTTACCCGAGAGCGCATTAAAGAGGCCATTGTGGCTGAGATTGAGGATTTCCATGCGCGACGTGAGGGCATCCGCCAGCAGATCCGCTTCCAGCCTTCTCTGCAGCCTGTGGCTAGTGAGCCTGGCTGTCCAGATGTTGAGATGCCCAGTCCCTGGGCTCCCAGTGGAGACTGCGCTATGGAGTCACCCCCACCAGTGCCCCCACCGTGCACAGGTCCTGCACCTGATACCATTGATCTGACCCTTCAGCCACCTCCACCAACCAGTGAGCCTGCTCCACCAAAGAGAGAGGGTGCCATCTCAGACAACACCAAGGCAGCTCTCAAAGCCACCCTGCTCAAGTCCTTGCGGAGCCGGCTCAGAGGTGCCTTGGTGCAGCACCTGGCAGGGGCAGGTGGGTTAGAGGGGCCCTTTGGCTCAGACAGGGCTATGGGTGCTTATCTTTCTCCTGCCTGGCTTCCTGCAGATGGCCCCAGTGTACCTCTGGAGGCTCCTGAGCCTCGGAAACCAGTGACAGCACAGGAGCGCCAGCGAGAGCGGGAGGAGAAGCGCCGGAGGCGACAAGAACGAGCCAAGGAGCGGGAGAAGCGCCGGCAAGAGCGGGAACGCAAGGAGCGGGGCGCTGGGGCTGTGGGGGGCCCCTCTACTGACCCCCTGGCTGGACTGGTGCTTAGTGACAATGACCGAAGCCTGCTAGAGCGCTGGACTCGAATGGCCCGGCCCCCTGCCCCTCCTCCAGCTCCAGCCCCAGCCCTACCCCCAGTACCAATGCCTTCCCCAGCCCAGCCTACCAGTCCTCCTGCTGGCCCTGCAGCTCAGCCCACCGGTCTCCCACCACAGCTCCCAAGCTCTACCCCTACTTCTGCACCCTGGCCTGCTGGCTCACCCTCTGCGCCCCACCCTGCTGGCCCTGCTGGACCCCTCTCTGTTCCTGCATCACTCCAGACTGCCACCTCCACTAACCTTCTGCCCCCTTCATCGCTCGTGCCAGCCTCTGGGTTGCCTGGCCCCAGCACTGTAGTTCTGTCCTACTTCCCATCTGGGCCACCCCCTGCAGACCCTGGGGGCCCCCCTCAGCCTTCCACATCAGAGTCACCTGATGTCAACCTGGTAACCCAGCAGTTGTCTAAGTCACAGGTAAAAGGAGAGATCCGGGCAATGGGACACTTAGATGTGGGTCCATGGGTTTGGGAAGCTGTCATTGTTCTATGAAAACTGAGCAGGGCCGGGAATGTAGCCCAGTGGCACAGCACCTGCCTGGCAAGAGTGAGTTTAATTCCTGGTACCAAAAAAAAAGTGAGTAGCAGGTGGGATTTTCTCTGTGAACTTACACCTTTGCTCATTGAAAGAGCACAAAACCAGTGAAGAAATTGTTGAAGAGAGATGCTATTCTGCCTGGGAAGTACATGACCTAAGGGATGGGCCTCAGCTGACACTTGGGGATCACTGAGACTGGTGCTGGCCCTCGGATATCTAGGCAGAGAGTGGTTAGCATCAGGCGGAGGTCCTGCCCTTGCTGATGCTTGTGTTGTAACCCACCATCATCCCCTACAGGTGGAAGACCCCCTGCCACCTGTGTTCTCAGGCACACCAAAGGGCAGTGGGGCTGGCTACGGTGTTGGCTTTGACCTAGAGGAATTTTTAAACCAGTCTTTCGACATGGGTGTGGCTGATGGGCCACAGGACGGGTAAGATGGCTAGACTGAGCTCTTGGAGTAGGACCATGGGGAAAGGCTCCTGGTGCAGGAAGAGCTTGCTGGGGGGATACTTGCCAAGCTGGCCTAGCCTAACAGTACCTTCCCCCTGCATCCCTGCTTCCCTTTTCCTGCAGCCAGGTGGACTCGGCCTCACTCTCAGCCTCCCTACTCGCTGACTGGCTTGAAGGCCACGGCATGAACCCTGCTGACATCGAGTCTTTGCAGCGTGAAATCCAGATGGATTCCCCGATGCTGCTGTCTGACCTGCCTGACCTCCAGGAGCCCTGAGGGCCATGGGCAGTGCCTTGCTGCCAGGGGAGACCCAGCTCCAGGGTCCTTGGGAGCATTCCTGGAGTCTGGCCCCTGGGCCCAACAGGTGAGGCTCAGCCTGGATTATTCTGCAGGTTCATCTCAGACCCACCCTTCAGCCTTAAGCAGCCACCTGAGCCACTGCCAAGCCATGTCGGGATTGAGAGACCCCGACGCCTCCTGAACAGTCCTTCTCAGTATTGTATTTTTATTATTATTGTAATATTATTATGCAATGTTTTTGCCATCAAAATGAAGCCTGTGAAATACAAGATTCCCTTTAATGCCTGACTCCAGGTGTTATTTTTAGAGTTGGGGGTGGGCAGGGGCCATAAGTAGGGATAAAAGGAGGAGCCAAGTACCCATATTCGGGGGCCAAGAAAATGGTTGTGTGCACAAAGCCAGTTTATTCAGGTCCTGAAGGTTTATTGAGACCTCCAATCCCCACTCATTCCCAGTCCCACAAGCTTGTTCTGCCCCTCACATGGCCAAACCTCAATCCATAGGGCAGGTGAGGGATCTCATTCCCATGCCTACCTTGTCTATTAGCTGTTTTGGGGTGTCTTGCAGTAGCTGTGGTGAATACTACTTTGGCATGAGCTTTGGGGGCCTGGGATTGGCAGGAGGAGGGTGTGAAGGATGGTGATGAGGGTCCACAGTGCTCACCATAGGGAGTGAGCTGGTGAAAAGGAGGACAAGGATGGGAAGTGCTGAGAATGGACAGAAGGAGTGCTGGGGTACAGTGGCTGCCCAGTGGCTAGAGTACACTGGGTGCTAGTGAGGCTGCATTGCTCAGTCTAGGGTGGCCCAGACAGAGCGGTCCCTAGTGAGGAAGCTGCCTACGGTGGAACAAAAGCCTATGCCTGGAGGATGGCTCCTGGCTCTCAGCTGTTTGGACAGCATGGAGGCAACTCAGCCTCAGGAAGCCCAGCCAGGTCCAGACCTAGGGAGCTTCTGGCACAGTACCCTCAGGTGCAGGGAGCAGGGCTTGGTTTAGAAATGGTCACTTTGGATGGGTGACAGGTCAGCGTCACCTGCAGCCTGAGTCGCAAGGCTGCCTCAGAAGCTAGTGGGGAGGGAGCAGCAGAAGCAGCATACTGGGCCTGGAGGGCAGAGGGACACTCACGGAGATGCAGGAAAGCCAGGGGAAGGGTGTGGCAGGCCAGGGCCAGCCCCTCAGGCCCGGCGAATTTTCATCTCAGTGCGCTTAAGGGAGTAGTAGAAGCCCTTCCATTGGGCCCAGTTGATGCCGTTGGCATAGGAGAGATGGGAGCCACCCAGGTAGAAGCCATTTAAGTTGGCAAAGTGGCAGCTGCGGAACCAGAAGGCTCCTGAGGAGAGGGCTGCACAGTTCTGCACGAAGAGGTCCTGGTCTCGGTCAAAGGTGGAGAACTTCTGACCGCTGTGGTAGGACAGGGAGTCGCCTGGCAGAGGGAGAAAGGATGGGGCTGCTGAGGCAGGGGACTGCTCTCTGTGCTCGGAAGGGGAGGGTGGTGGCAGTGACAAGTGGCACTGAGGGAAATCATGTGGCGTCCTGGTGGGTGGGGGTGTCCTCCCTGAGCCAGATGTTTGTGGGTTAGAGGGGGCTCTGCAGTGAAGATAAACAGCTGCTCCTTCACAGGGTTGCCTGGAGCAGGGCCAGGGCAGCTGCTCTCAGGGCTGAGGCGGGAACTGGCTGGGCTGGTTGGGATCCAGCTGAGGCTCTGCCAAGGCTAGGGGGGATGAAAGAGGGACCTCAAGGAGGTCACAGGGTCACCAGAGAAGGCCAACCCTGCGTTTTCCCCCACAGCCCTGCTGGATCTGGCAGGAGGGGATACCTGCCCCGCCGTCCTCGAAGCCTGCCACGTAGAGTGTGTAGCCATCCTCCTCCGCACTGACCGCATTGGGGGAGATGGAGAAGTCAATATACTTGGCATATGCTGTGTTGTTCTCAAAGTCCTCCAGGTCCACTCGCAGCTCGTACTTCTGCTTCAGTGTCAGGAGGTGCAGGTTCTGCAGCCCTAGGGGTGCAGGGAGCTGGTCAGCAGAGACCTGGCTGTGAGGCAGCCCCCGGCCCTCCTGGCCCCTGCCTTACCCAGCCAGTACTCTCCATCTGCACGGCCAAAGCCCAGCTTATAGTCGTTCCAGCCCCGGAAGAAACTCACTGAGCCATTGAATCTCTTCTGGAAGACCTGGAGCCGAGAGAACAGGGAACTGTTCAATCACAGGTCCAGTGGGTACAGGCCCCACCCCACCTGACTCACCTAAGCATGAAACTGGTTGCTAAGGCTGGCTTGTTAAAAGAACTGAGTTGGGAGGTTGCTAAAAGGTTCATGCTGCTGCCAGGCCCCTCATTGAGCAGCTACTGTATGCGCCCACCCGGACTCTTTACCAGCTCCCACTGAGTCAGGCAAGAAAAGAGGAGGAGGGAGCTGTGGTGATGTATGTAGTTCAGGGGTATAGCGCTTGCCTATTGTACATGAGGTCCTGGGTTCCATCTCCAAAGCACAAAACAAAAACTCTGAAGGACTCTGGCTGGGTGTAAATCCTAGTACTGGCTGTGTGACTGAAGGTGAGTTATTTCAAAGTCACACTTTAACCTATGTTTTAAGTACTTAGAATTTTTCTATCAAGAAAGTGGCTCAAGTATAATCATACCCATTTTAAAGTCAAAAACTGAGGTTTACTGAGGTGAAACTCAGGGTCGCACAGCTAGGAGTAAACCAGAGCTGGCCTCTCCTTCCACTCACCGTCCACTTGCCGCCCTCAGTGGTCATGTCGCAGAAGACTGGCACTGGCACGCTGGGGCCTGAGGGGTAGATGAGGTACACGCCATCTGCCTGGTAGCCCTGGGCATAGATGTCATCGCAGTCCAGGGGCTGCTGAAGGCAAGACTTCTCTAGAGCTGGGGGTGAGAGTTTGGGGACAGTGAGGAGGGGGAACTGAGACATCTGTTTGTCTCAATCCCTGGGGTCAGGAGACTCCTGAGAAGGTGTAGGGTTTCTCTGAGGGGCCTGCTCCGGTTGCTGCTTCACCTGCCTCCCTTTGTGGCCCGTGTACCCTCTCTCCACCCACTGTGTGGCCCTGAAGTCTCGGCCAGGCTGTGTGTGAGTGGGGGGCTGCTTACCGTCGCCCCGGATCCCGGTGGCCTGGGGGGTGCAGGGAGGCACCAAGAGCAGCAGCAGCGTCAGGGCCAGGAGGGCCTGGTGACAGGAAACATCAGTGAAGCCTCCGACTTCAGGGCTGCCTGTTCTCTCTGCATTTGCTCCATTGCATATGCTGCCCTTGTCTGAAACCCTTTCATGTCCTTTGACCCCTCTTTCCCTCCCTAGTGACCCCACTTTCCTGGACAAAGCCCAACACCCTCGGAGCTTTAGTCTCAAGAGAACATCTATGCTTTCATAGTCCCCCTATGGGCAAGTGGCTTCTCCACAAGCGGACTTAACTTCCGAGGCCAGGAGCTACCCACAGTGGACCCAGTACCTTCATGCTGTTGGTTCGGCTCAGAGCGGCTGGTTGTCTGAGGCCCCAGACTGCAACCGCCCAAAGTTATGTGCTGGGCCCCTGGCCAGCCGCCTCAGGCCCGCCCTCCACTGGAGCTGCAGAGCCCCCCTCTCTGCACTCGATCAGCATCAGCTTACACGATCAGGCAGGCCGGGGGACCACCTGGGTCTCATTAGGCCTGTCGCGCTGCAGACCAGATGTTAACTCCCTGCTGGCCCTGATTGCTTCTTGGATTCCACTGCTATCTACCCTGCTGGACCTGTGGGCTCCTGGCGCCCCCAGCTGGCCCCAGCCTACCTCTGCTTGACAGGCTCCCTGGAGAGGTCTGTTTACTCTTTCCCGTCCTGGCCTGTGCTCTGGGGGGAGGGCTGCGAGGGCAGGCTTGGACATAGGTGTGCTGAGGTCTAGGGAAGGGGACCGCTGAGGGCAGTGAAAGGCTGGGAGCAGCTTCAGACTCCTGACGTGGGAGCCTGCCTGGGCTGGTGGAGGGGGACAGGGTAGCAGGGGCCAGGCCGTCTCCTGGCAGGCCTAGGACATTTCTGAGCCATGAGCACAAAGCTGCAGGCAGCCAACTGCTCTGTCTGTCCCAGCTCACGCCAGGGGCCCTCTCCACCCCATCCCCTGCCCCCCTCACCTCCTTTCCCCTCCCACAGTTCCCTGGCCCATCTGGGCCACTTTTGTTTCTCCTCGCCCCACCCTCTTCATTCTTCCAAGCCTCTTGCTTGGGCCCCGACCCCCTCAGCCTCTCCACCAGGGCTCTCGACAGGTTTCCTGTTCCCTCAGCCCTGAGAGATACTCTTCCTTTCTTGCGCCTCATCAAGCCTGAGTCTGTCTCCCCACCGTTTTTTGTCACCCACCTCCCCTCAGCAGAGTTGCTTGTTGCCCCAGCCCCTTCACTGATATCCTTGCTTTTGCGTTTTTCCTTCCTGCCATCTTCCACACCGGAAGAGCCTCCTAGATTTTCACTGATCTGATGATGTTCCCCTGCTTAAGCCTGCAGTGGCTCCCTATTGCCTTTGAGCTAAAATTTGCAGTGTGGACTTGGTTTTCAAGCCTGACTCCAGCTTACGCTTAGGACCTTGCCCCTTATTGCTTGAGACTCATAGGCTACAATCTGGCCACTCCAGATTTCTCACTACCAGTCCTTGTGTCTTTGCCTGCACTCTTTCCTGTGGTGACCACTTGTCTACCTCCTCTTGGCCATGAATGCCAAGTGCTGCTCATTTCTTTAAGCCCAACATTGTCAAGGAGTAGGCCCAATATACACATCCACTCAGAGCAAGTATCTCCCAAGCAACTATATGTGCTGTACTTTATGCTGGCTGTAGTATCTACCCTACACAGATGGCAACAGGCTTTGGACAGTGAATTGCAAAGGTAATGGGTGTTAGGAAAAGATATTAGTTTAATGGATGAACATATGACGCATTCGGAGTGCAGTGATATAGCAGGGGACAGATTGGTCCCTGTCTCTACTTGTGAATTAGTAGATAGGCCCTTTGGAAGAACTCAGTTGCCTTCCTTGATTTGGTTCTGTAGTTGCTGGTAAGAGATAGTATCTCTGTTTATTATTGTGTCTTGTCTTTGGGATTCTAGTACCAGATTGCTTGCATTCAAATTCAGGTTCTGCTACCTATTAGATGGGTGACCTTGGATAAATTCCTAGTCCAGTGATGGCGAACCTTTCAGATTCAGGTACGAACAGCCTGCTGCCACATGCATGCCATAGGTCTGCTACCACTGCCCCTGGTCTCTTTGTGTCTTGGTTTCTTCCTCTGTAACATAAGGATAGTAATAATAACTACTTTTCAAGGATGTGGTAAGGATTAAATAATACATATCCAGTGCCAAGAGTGATGCCCACACTTACTTGTCAAAAGGAAAACAATTGCTGGGCATGGTGGCACACACCTATAATCCCAGCACTCGGCAGATGAGGCAAGAGAGCCTGGGCTACATAGTGAGTTCAAGACCAGCCTTAACTACGTAGTGAAACCCTGTCTCAAAAAAAAAAAAAATCATAAGTTAATTAGTCACAACAGAGTTTATCTGAGCCATTAGAAACAAAACAGAACAAAGCAATACAAAACAGTGATTTGTGAATTTGGTCAGTCCCCAGAACCAAAGGAGACTCTGAGAATTCCCACCAATAACATGATCTAACAGCATTTATAGGAAACAGAAGTGTGGTGTAGAGACAGCTTAATTGGTTAATTGGTTACAACTGGTTACAGAGCCGTTGTAATTAACTAATGCTCAGATACTGTGGTTAAAACCCCATATTGGTTTGGTCTGTTAGTGTAGGAGCTTAGTCCAAATCAATGAATCCCACACGTTTTATTTAACATACTGTAGTAATTACTTAGTAGAGATTAATCAACACCACTGTTGTAAACCTGCCTGTTCTTATGTGAATGAGTTGTCTTCGGCAACATGATTTTTATCTTCATCTGCAGAAGCGATAGTTGGCTGCTCCTCAACATTTATCCTTGTTCTTGAATACTAAGATCTCAATTTTCATCTGGGCTCATTGCCCAGCCTCCCTTGTGGCTATATGAGGTCATATATTTGGTTCAGTAAGATACAAACTAGTGTTACAAAAGTAAGTGGCTCATCCCTCTTTGTCTTTCCTTCTGTCCTACTGGATGTGATGGCTGGAGTTGTGGCTGCCATCTTGGACTATGGAGATGAGGCCTTGTTGGGACATGGCTGAGGGTGAGCATGGAGGATCTGGGTTCTTTTGCAGAGTGGGTCCAAGGCCAGCCCTAGTCCCTTTTCTAGGCCTTTTTTTATGTGGAAGAGAAACTTTTATCTAGTTTAAGCCTTTTTTCTGTAATAGCTGAATTTAATCCTAATCTCTTCTTTCAGCAAGTTCCAGCTAATTTTAGCACAAGGCTACAAAAAAGAAAATAATGAAAAAAAATCAATCATCAAATCAAATAATGTATTCAAAGTCAAGTATGAGAGACTTGGAGAACATGATGAAAAACAAATATAGAAACAAACAAAAAAACCCAAAAAACTCCCCCCAAACAAAAAAAGAGCTATGAGGTAACATGTTTTGCTTATTATTTTTGAAAGTTTTTAATGATTATGTGTATGTATACGCACGGCAAAGCAGGCACCATGTATTGGCTGGAAGTGGTTAGTTTAACCACTAACTTTGGGGGAAGGAAATTTGGCAGTCAGTAATCCTTTGCTCAAGAGACTGTTTGAAGGAGATATCCAGGCATATTGAAAAGATCATATGCACAATGAGTGGACATTTCTTGTCTACACATGCCTACCACAAAAACCTCCTCCCATATTGGAGGGCTCATTTCCCCAGGTGTCCTCACAGTTCCATGGGAGGCACATGACCTCTCTGCAGCCAGAGAAGTGCACTGCCCTGGGCTGCATTTGGGAAACAAATGGTTTTAGGAGGAACAGGAAGAATCCATTTTTTGGGTGGTAGTGGTCCTGGTGGTGTCTTGGTCCTAGGGTCTCTGGCTGGGTTTTTTTGGAAATGTGGTATTAAGCAACCCTGGGTCAGGCTTAGACTGCAGAGCACTGAGCTGGCTGTTTTGAGTTAGGATCTTTCTGAATTGTCCAGGGGAGCCTTGAAATTATGATTTGCCTGCCTCAGCCTCCCAAGTAGCTGGGATTATAGGCATGCATGCCAGATCTGGTAAATGACTTTTTTTTTTTGTTTGTTTGTTTTGTTTTTTTATTTTAAAGACAAAAGAATGGAGACATATGAACCAGAACAAGCCATAAACAATACCAAAAATATAAAATTATACAGAATATAGCAGGGAATTAGCACTGGATGCTGTATTAAATAATGTCATCTTTACACTAGTTAACACACAAACATTAAAGGAAATACCAAATTATAGAGAAGAGAGTAGGGAATCATCACTGGATGCTGCATAACATAAAGTTATCTTCACTTCCGTTAATACAAAAACGATTGAGGAAATACAAATTATAGAGAACATAGAAGGGAATTAGCTCTGGATGCTGTCCTACATAATATTACCTTCACACTTGTTACTCAGTTACACAGATGATGGCCCATTTGATCATTCAATTCTCTCCTCCCTCATCTCCGTTGCCCCACCACTCAATCGGTCATCTTCCCTGTGATAATAACTGTATTCCTGGGTTTATCTATACCCCTGGACTCTCGCCTTGGGAAGAGATATAGCTACCTCAGACTATACTATAGCATACATGGGTGTATACAAACTGCCATGGTTGGAGGTGGAAGAGCACCTATGCTCACAGCGTACTACCTGGCTCCGCCCCATCACTGTGCTATGGGTGGGGGCAGGTCCAGTACGTGGGGCACCCTGAGCGGGGCCCACAGCGGAGCAGCCGCAGGGCCCACAGCGGTGCAGCCGTGGGGCCCACTGAGGAGCAGCCGCGGGGCCCACAGCGGCGCAGCCGTGGGGCCCTCAGCAGAGCAGCCGTGGGGCACGCACCCCCATCGGGGCGCCCTCTGTGACCCTTTTGGCTCTGTCCTGTTGCCTTGATGCCAGAGGCCCGTTTTTCTCCTCCCACCTCCTCCTGATCTCCAGCATTACTGTTCCCCACCCCTTGCAGCTGGGCAATGGGTCTCCGAAGCTGAAGCTGCGGATGCTGAAACGAGGGCATGGGCCAAGGGTGTGCCCAGAGCGGCGACCTCCTCCCTCTCCGTCTCCTCTCCCTCCGACTGCACCATGGCAGATCTCCGATCCCCTCCTCCAGAGGAGGTTTTGCTTAGTCTTTCTGAGGGCTTCAATTACCATTTCAGATCCTTCCTGAGTTCAGGATACCCACCTCTTTCCCTTCTGTCCTTCACATGTTGCTATATTCCTATATTCCTTTGTCTGAGTGGCATTCCTCCGGGAGGTTCTCCCTCTGCTGCCTACCCGGTCGCCATCTTGAAGTCTTCTCGTAAAATTTATTTAGTTATTTGTTACTTTCTAGTGAATTGACCATTGCATTTCTAAAGTTCTGAAACGGCCAACAGACCATAGAAAGATACCACTTTAGGCTCCTGCTTGAAACCAACAGCTACAGAAAACTGCTGGCCTTGATTCAGGGCCTTTTTTTTTTTTTAAGAAAGATCCCAACTCACATGAATACATTTTATTTATTTATTCATTTATTGATGCTGGGGATTGAACCCAAGGCCTTGTGCATGGTAAGCACATGTTCCACTATTATTTTTATATCAGAATTTATATCAGATTTAAATCAATTTTCTTTTATTGTCAACAACAGAAACTAAGTGACTTTGCTGGGAGACTTTCCTGGGAGTCTGGACTGGGGCTGGGTGGTAGTTGAGGCTGCTCTGTGGCTCTTGGAATGAGGCTCTTAGCAGTGAGACAGCCTGTTGGCATGACATTTCTCCAGACAGACCTGTGGCTTTGTCAGATTCCAGGAGGAAGAGCCCCCATGCCCTTACCTTTGTGTGGGAGTTTCCCCAACCTCTTGACTAGGGATGGAGTCATACAGCTTTGCCTGCTTACATTTCTCCATCCTAATCTGTGCCCTGGGAGGCTGACCTCAGCCCTTGGTTTCTGACTGGGTCCAGTCAGTGAGGATCTGCAGCTGAATTTGGAGGGATGGAGGAGAGTAAAGTCAGGTATTCCTTCCTTTCCTTGTTTGGTCTCACAAGCTAGCCTATTCCTCTGTTAGGGGTCTCGGGTCCTGTTAAGTGGCCTCTTCACACAGCACCCAGATACTTCAGTCCATCGTTACTTGGCTCTGTCACGCTGGCCCTGTGGCAAGGCAGTAAGTACATCATGGCAGAACATGTAGCAAAGGAAACATTTTCACCTGATGATAGCAGGAAGAAAAGTGCAAGACAGGAAGGGGCTGGGGTCCAAATAGCCCCTCCCAGGGCAGATCCCCTGGAGGGGGTCTAATAACCTCCTTCTGCGGGGCCTCACCTTCCAAAGGCTGCACTACCTCCCAGTTGGGCCATGTGCTTGTGACCACACCTTCAACACAGGAGCCTTAGCACACTCCAGATCTGAACTATAGGATGCTCAGCAAATCATGTTTTTAACTGCAGCTCCAATTGTTCTGATGTAAATGTTACCTGATGGGCCCTGATTACAGCACACACATCACAATCCAGGAAATTGTCGTGAGATTAGGAAAGAAAGGAGATACAAGGCATCCAAAAAAGGACTCCACTAATTTCCATAATCCCTGTTACGTTATTTGTACCTGTTATTGTCAAACCCAAAGGGCCAAGTGAGGGAACCTCATGGATGCCGTTTTGGTGGCACATTTGCCCAAGTCCGGATGGCTCTGGCCCTTGTGTAGCCTGTGCCCCTATCCTCGGCCTCCCCTGAGCTACTCGAGCTTGGTCCGTGCCCGGCTGCCCTGTAGCGAAGGCGTCACTGGGTTCCAGGGAACAATGGAAGGCACTGGCAGGAGATGGGGAAAAAGAGGGGTGGAGTGCTTTTCCCTGTTTTCTGTCCCGCTGGGCATTGCCATTTTGCACAATAGAGTCACTGCTACACCCTGAATCCATGCCACCTCCTAATCACACACTGCCATAACCTCCCTCACCTGCCTGGCATGACGACAGCTCTTCTCTTCGCTGGTCTCAGGGTGCCTCAGCGTCCCGTGTTGGCTTGTTTATTGCTCACACCCAAGTCAGTGGTGCCATTATTAACTGCTCTTAAACAAAATCAAGTAGTCTAGTTCACCTTCGGTGTTCTGCTAGACCATGACTGACGTAAGATTTCACTTGGCCTCTTTCGTTTCTTTTCTTTTCTTTCTTTCTCTGCCTTCCTTTTTCTTTTTTTAGTTTTTTGAGGTAGGGTCTTGCTGTGTAGCTCAGACTGGCCTTAAATTCACTATGTAGCCTAGGCTGGCCTTGAACTTACAGCAATCCTCCTGCCTCAGTCTCCCAAGTGCTGGAATTACAGGCATGCACCTCCACACCCACCCCATTTTTGTTTCTTTAAAAAGCACAGCAGCAAGTGGAATGGAAGGTTTTTGTGTCCAACAACAGCTAAAGATTAGCCAGTATATCCTCTTTGCCAGCATGAACTATCAGCTGTGCAGATAGTTCCTGGTAGATCTTGCTGGCAGATGGCTGAACTCTCCTTGGATTATCAGCCCATCTTCATCCTGAGTGGAGAAGGCTGAGGAGGAGAATTTTTGAAGGGAATTCATCTGTGCAGAGAGCACTTGGGGTGGGGAAGAGGGTGCATGCCCCCATGCCGGCCATGCAGAGGGGCTCCCAGAAAGATGGGCCATCTGCCAGAAGGAGAGACTTTGCCTGAGCTATCAAAATCCAGGGCCCCCTCTGGGGGCAGCCACTGTGGCAAAGTGAGAGACTGGAAGACAGTGACAGGGACATTAGGCTGCCTGAAGTGGTGGAGCAAGAGGGGAGGGGGCAGGGCTTGCACCACCATTGTTGGGCAGATACAGCACCCTTAGGGGATCAGTGGGTGCTGAGGCATAGGAACTGGCCTGGGTTGGGCCCATTCTTGTAACTTCATTTTACCTTAGTTACTGTTTTGCAGGCTCTTTGTCTCCACAGATGGTGCCGTATCGGGGTGTGGCCTAGTGAAGAGGCAGGTTGGACCTGGGGATGTGTTGAATACTAAACTAAGATCTTTGATCTTGAAGGCCTTGGAGATTATGGTATGTTGAGATACATAATTTATGTGCTTTGTTTTACTTAGCAATGTGCATGCTGCAAATTGGGGAGAAAATATACAGAGTAAAGGTGTTTAAAGTAAATAATTAAATAAAGATATGCACATAGTTGAAAAAAAAGAGAGGCACTCAGACGCCCTTATTGAAAAACAGAAGTCCCCAACCCTGGTGTTTGGTGAGTACTGTGAGCTCTACCAGCTAACCCATACTATTAAAGAAGTGGGAAAAGACACCAAATCCCTTGTAACTTCCCACAGACAAGAGAAGGAAAACTCAGGATGAGAGAGAGTGTTCTCCACCACACAAGTTCTGAGCTTTGGGTTTGGTCTGGCCTATGTCATTGTTCTGGCCACTTAGTGATGGGTTTCTCGCCTCACTGCAATTCCTGCCTAGTCACTGTGGCATCCAGCCAGTGTGGCCCTGGAGGTCATGTGTTGTGCTGAGCCAGTATGGCGCCAAGACAATATGGTGCTGGCCACTAGAGGTCAGGTGCTAAGCCCCACCATTCTTCTTCTGAGTCAGATGATGACTGCTACTTCCCTTGATGTTATATCCTGTTTCCTTTTCCCACATTCCCACCCAATCCTGGTCTGCCATATGAGGCGGCCTGCCTCCTAATCCCCGCCTCCAACTTGGGCCTGTTTAATCCTTCACTCCCACCACACGCCCGTCAGAAGTATCGTCTCTCTTCTCTTCCTTACTGTGGTCTTTTCTGTGCCCACAATAAAGGCATTTTATTCTGCTTTACTTCTCTCTACGCTGGAAAAAACCTATCACTTAGTAGAGGCTTGTGCCTTGGTTCTCAGAAAAATTCTTCTCAATTACTTCTTCTTTGGCTATTTTTTCCCCCTTGATTTTCTCTCTTTCTGATGCTTTATTAGTTTGACATTGAATGTCCTGAATTATCCTTAATTTTTTTTTTCTGTGACATTTTCCATCTTTTGTTTTAATTCTTATTTCAGGAGCACATCCTTAATGTCCAACATTTTTACTGGCTTAAAAATTAGATATATTGTTTTTATTTTCCAGTGAGTCTTTTAAAAAGGTTTTCTTGGGTTATATTTTACACAAGAGCACAGTTACTGGGTTGTAGATGAGAGTATGCTCAGCTTTGTAAGCAACTGCCGAAATGTCCTCCAAAATGGCCATACCACTTTGCACTCCTAACTAGCAGTGAACAAGATCTGCTCTTGCTCCACATCTTTGCCAATATTCAATATTATTATTTTTCATTTCAGCCACTCTCACTAGCATGGAGTGGCATCTTGTTATTTTAATTTAATTTAATTATTTATTTTTTTGTCTTTTTGAGACAGGATCTTGCTATGCAGTTCAGGAACTTGCAATGATCCTCCTGCCTCAGCCTCCCAAGTGCTGGGATTACAGGAGTGTGCCACCATACCCAGCTTTAATTTGAATTTGCTAGTGTTAATGATGTTGGACATTTCTCATGTACTTGCTTTTGCATATCTTCAGTGAAATATCTGTTCATGTCTTTTGCCCATGTTCTAATGGATTCAATTGCTTTTTTTTAATTGCTTTTTTATTGCTGGGGTTTTGAGAGTTCTTTGAAGATTCTAGGTGTTAGTATTTTGTCAGCTAAGTGGTTTGCAAATATTTTCTCCCACTCTGTGGCTTCTAGTCACATACATAACAGGGTCAGTCTTTCATAGAGTAAACATTTTGAATTTTAATTAAATCTAATTTTTGTATTTTTCCTTTTACACATTATGCTTCTGGTATCATGTTTAACAACTTTTCCTGGTCCTAGGTCCTGAAAATTTTCTATTTTTTCTAAAAGTTCTATAATTTTATATATTATACATATATTTTTGTCTTTTTGAGACAGGATCCCAGCTATGCAGTTCAGGCTGGTGTTGAGCTCACTTTGTAGCCTAGGCTGGTCTTAACTCAATAATCCTCCTGTCTCAGCTTCCTGAGCACTGGCATTACAGGTGTGCACCACCATGCCCAGCTTATATATATTTAGATTAGTGATACATTTTGAATTAGCTTTTATATAAGATAGAAGGCCTAAGCCATTATTTTTTTAGATTCTTTTGCATTTTATACGTAGACAATTATGTCATTTGCAAATAGGGATAGGCTTATTTTATTCCCTCTTTTTTGTGTGTGTTTTATTTCCTTCTCTTGTCTTGTTGCACTGGATAGCACTTTTGATGCACTGTTTCTTCTGTTCCCTCTATTCTGCTGTTGAGCCCATCTATTGATAATTTTACTTTATTATACTTTTCTAAAATTTCCATTTGATTTTTCTTTATAGCTTCTGGCTTTGTACTAAGGCTTTCTATATTTTCTTTTTTTTTTCTTTTTTTTTTTTTGAGACAGGGTCTCACTGCAATTCAGGCTGGCCTTGAACTCACAATGATCCTCCTGCCTCAGCCTCCTGATTGCTGGGATTACAAGTGTGCACTGCCATACCTGGCTTTGGCTTTCTATATTTTCATTTGCTTTAAGTGTGTTTACAGTTTATTGTGGCTGCTTTAAAGTCTTTATCAGATAAGCCTAACATCCCTGTCATCTCAGTGTTGGCATCTGTTGCTTGTCCTTTGTCATTCAGCTTGAAGTCTTCCTGGTTCTTGGTATGATGAGTGTTTTTTGATGGAAACCTGGGATTTCATGTCATACT
Organism: Dinomys branickii; assembly: GCA_004027595.1. Classification (NCBI taxonomy): domain Eukaryota; kingdom Metazoa; phylum Chordata; class Mammalia; order Rodentia; family Dinomyidae; genus Dinomys; species Dinomys branickii. The sequence goes on along the minus strand of PVLD010010658.1, from coordinate 49,574 downwards.
GGAACACACTGTGTTTTACTTAACCTTGTCTTATGGTTGTTGACAGCATCTCGCCCTGTGGTTCACCCTGGCCATGAACTCACTGTAGTGCACAGGCTGGCCTGAACCTGTGGTGATGCTCTGCCTCACGCTTCCGAGGGCTGGGGTTATAGGCGTGCCCCTTTATGCCCAGTTTGATCCTGTTTTAGCTGGCTTCCTCTGACTCTCTCTGGCAGGAGAAGAGGGTAGTACTGCCTTGGTATTGCCAGATGAAGGTAGAAGTCCAGGTTGCCCATCCTGCTTCCTGTGATACCCAATGGGAAGTTTCCTATTTCTTTCTGTTCACTAGAGTATGAGCTTCAGCTCGCCAGTTTCTACTAATACTGTGGTTTTAGGGGGAGCATTTGTTATTACTAGTGTGAAAGCCCCAGTTCCCTACTTGGCCTCTTCTGATATTACCCAGGTAGGGTACTAGGTTGCCTGGTTCCTGCTGGTGAGGTAGACGTCTGGGTTCTCCACTCAGCCCTTATAGCATGAATGAGATGGGGCTGCAGCTATCCTTTTGGCGCTTGGCTGGAATAGCGTGTTTATTGCCAAAGAATTTTCTGCATGTCAGGCCACCGCTTTGCCTGTCCTTTGGATACTGAGATCAGCTTTTTGGGGGTTTCTGTCTGCGCCCATCAGCATATCCAGGTTGCCAGCTCCTCCAGTACCTGGTCTGGGATAATGAGACAAATAGGAAGCCCAAGGAAGTTGCATGCTTCAGTCCTGAGGTCTCTGGTCCTGTCTTCTTCTTTCTTCCTCTTGGAGTCTTTTTATGTTTGTCTTATACATGAAATAAAACTTTTTTTAGTTGTACTTAGCACAAGGAATAGGAAAAGTACACCTACTCCATCTTCCTGCAAGTGGAAATGCCTTTTAAAAATTACATTGAAGTATAATTTACAGTGCTATGGACCAGTCTTTCCAGATGAGTGTAACCTGGGAACCACCTCTCAGCAGGCTCCCTTGTCCTGGGAGGAATACATTTTTATTTGCCTCTTTGAAGTATTGGTGAGGTCGGGGAGGGAACGGTGATTCTGTTCCTGGGGAGTGAGGTGTCTTAGATTCTGTGGATAACTTCCAGGTCTGTCCAGGCCTGCTGGCTGACCGTGTCTCTCCTCTTTGGCCTGGATCACCAGATAGGGTTGAGTAGGCCAGTATTGTCTGATGCAGGTGGGGAAGCTCTGCTGTCTGCCATCAGGCTCATTGTCAGGAAGCAGAAACAAATTCTAGCCCTTGGACACCCTGCTTCCTGACCTCTGGGGTTAGCTGTTCATTTCCTGTTGCTCAACCTCATTCCACAGTGAGTCCGCATTTCTTTCATCCATAAACGTGCTGTGTTTTGGACCCTTAAGGGCAGGCTGCTACAGCTGCTTTATTCTGGCCAGCCCTGGGGTACAGGGTAGTAAAGGGGAGAACGATTAGCTGGGAGTTAGAAAGACAGAACAGAGAAACAAGAGGCAGGCAGACATTTGAGTTCACATGGGCTTGGCTGTGGGTCACTTGGGTAGTCTCAGTTTCCTCATCTGTAAAATGGAGCAGTTATTACGAACTTTGGAGGAATGAAGAGGATGGTTGGGAATTCCACTATATGAAGGATTCAGCTTGTAGTAGAAGGAAATGAAGGTACATGATCATTATTATCAATGTGATAAACTAATGGAAAGCTGTATTTCTCTATCTACTCGCCACCTTTCCACAGCCTGGGCCCTAAGCCCTGCTCCTGTAAGGCTCTTTAGGATTTGTTTTCACAGAGAAGAAAGGGTAAGGTTTTGCGAGGGAGGCCAAGGCAGAGCTGGCTGGCACCTGGGACAATCTGGGCATAGCACAGTGAGCAGCTCACACTTAGCTGCAAGGCTGGTGAATAGCTAGCATTTACTAAGCACCAGCTGCACAGCACACTCTGTACAGAGCCCTTGTGTGGGAGTATTCATCATTTCAGTTTTACTATAGGGGAAAACTGAGTTGTATTTGAACTGAGGCCCATTTGATGGGCCCAGCTAATCCTGCTTAATCTCACTGCACCTAATCCTGCTAGTCTAGTCTGCCTTGAAGGAGGGGACAGGCCAACTGGCCAATAGAGGGGCCTACACAGAGGCCTAGACTACAGCTGCTCCCCAGAGTCACTCGCTCAGTGTATCTGCCTGTCAAGCCAGCTACACAGGGCTGCCTCTCACTTCAGAGGGGTCTGTGTGCCTGGGCCCAGCTGGGCAGAGTCTGGAGGCTGGAAGAGTTTGTGCCATAGGGGCCAGCAGGCCATGTTTCTTAACTTCCCCTCTGACTGGATGCTCCAGACCCAGGGCGATTTGGTGGGTCTTCCTGGAATGGGAATCAGGGTGCCGCGGAAGTATCATCTCTACTTTTTTTCAGTATAGTCCTGACTATTTCAGCTATCAACACTTCAATGTAAGAAACTGCTGTGCCTGAGAAGTTATTTAACCTCTCCAGGACTCAGTTTTCATGTCTGAAAAATGGTGTGTGTGGGAGATTTGTGTGGTGCTGTTGGCTAACAGCCTCCCCAGGAGCCAGGTAACAGCCCCAGTCTCTAAGTGTCTCCTGCCCCTTCTCCCACCCCCATGCAGTGGCTTTCACTTTTGATTCCTTGCCTGTGCCAACTGCTAGAGCAACGATTCTCACACTGTCCTGAAAATTCTGCTTTTGTGGTTACGCTTTATTATTTGTAGAGCACAGAATCCAGTTTTCTCAGCCTGATGTCCACAGCCTGTCTGGCCCCTGCCAGCTTCTTCACGCTTCTTGCTTTACTGTGTCACACTAGCTATCCACCTATGGCCTACTCTGAGCTCAGCTATGCAAACCACCCCCCATACATTGCAGTCTTAATTCCTAGAACCTCAGAATATAACTCTATTGGAGTTAGGGTCTTTAGAGATGAAATCCAGTTAAAAGGAGATCAGGAGGGTGGGCCCTTGTCTAGTATGACTTTGGGCATATAAAATGAGGAGACGAGGACACAGACACACAGGAAGGACCTCGGGGAGACACCAGAGGAAGATGACTGTCAAGGAGAAAGACCTCAGGAAAACAGCTGTGCTGACACTCGATCTTGGGCTTCTACCTTCCAGCACTGGGAGGAAATAAACTCTTACTGTTTAAGCCTGGTGCTTTGTTACAGCAGCCCTAGCAGACTTGTTCAGGGCCTACCGCTGGCCACTTAGGTACATAAGACTGGGTCCAGTGGGCCCATCCATGACTTTCAACTGTAAATTTGTACTTTAGCACAATAGTAGCCAGCTGTGAGTGTCAGTACCTTTCCCTGAGGGTACGGGAAGCCATCTATGTGTCCACCTACTTGGTATGATGAATGACAAGTTGTGTGCCCATGTGCAAAAGTGGCAATACAGGATTTTTACCCACCTTATGCTCCATGTAACTTTGTTTTGCATGTGTTTACCTAGGCATCACAGAAGGTCCAACAGAAACACACCACTCCAAGATTTGTTTTTAAAAAGTTTTCTTCTGATTTTTTGGGTAGAAGTAGCCCAATTCAGTACAACGGTGTGTGAAAAACCAGATGTGCAAGTTTTGGAGAAGGTCAAACGTGAATCATCAGGTCATCCCTGCACGGAACGAAGGTGATCCCTTGTGGTAAAATGAGTGCTTTCATAACAGAAGAGTTGGGTGGATGTGTGATGATGATAATTATGATAACTTTGATGTTGGCCATGTGAGCCAAAGTTCCTTTGACAGAGAAATGTAGCAAGAATTGACTGATACAGAGAATGCATACTTCCTTGATTCAGATGATGAAGAAAGCAGCAATGTGAGTCTATATTTGACTAGTTGAAATGTTGCAAAATGGTCACATAACCAAATGGAATGATCTAATGTTAAAACTAGGTCCAAAAATATAGTGAGGGTCTTGGCAGAGGTGAAAGGTATTGGACAGAATGCCAGCACTGCCATTCAGTGTTGGAAATTATAATAGACAAAATGCTACAAGATGCTGTGAAGTACACAGAGGCTGAAATGCATGTAAAATGTTCTTTATGCACCAATGGCCATATGACACCTCACTAGCTGAATTAAAAGCGTTCATAAATCTGCTGTACTTAGCAGGGATTTTTCATGATGATTGCTGGAATGTGAAAGACGTATTGAAAAGTGATGGGTCAAAATATGGCATACAAATTAATGCCATTGTAGGTGCAGAAGACTTACAATGCTTTCAGTTTAGACATTTGTCCTGGAACTCAGCTATCAGGTTCTTATCCAGGTAGTAATAACCCAAATGATGTTGTGAACAGATTTGTTGTTCCCATCTCCCAAACTAATTGGAATACGACATTTGACAATTGGTTTACCAGTTTCCAACTGATGTTACATTTGCTGACGGAACACAAGTTGACTGGTGCAGGAACTGCATACAGGAACAAAGCAGAAATTCCAAATGAAGCGTTCCAATTTCAAAACAAAGAATTGTATAGTACAATTGTTAGATTTCAGAAAGATATAATATCATCTTCATATATGGCAAAGAAAACCAAATTTGTACTGCTAATGTCAGTATTTCGCTATGATGCAAATATTGATAGGAAAACCTCAGCAAAATGGAAGTCTGAGATGAAAACTTCCTACAGCAAACCAGAGTAGAAGTTGTGATTGATTTATGCAGCAACTATTATGTTAGTTGAAATACAAAGCACTGGCCAATGGTTGTGTTTTACTTGATCCTAAACATGTGTGGCACAAATAGTTTAAAAAGAAAATAACAAGTGTAAAATATCATGGAGAAATTTTCTTAGAGGATGGGGACTGGAGACGATAAGAGATCACTTACAGCAGAGGAAAAACAAGATGTTCCTGCCTAGGGAACTACACAAATAAATTGTGCAGCACACTGGTGAGCTGACAGGTGGACAGGAAGGCACAGCATCACACAGACCTACTACAACAGCAGGAAAAGAAAACATATGTGCTATCAGTGTAAGTGATACTTGTATATGGAACATGCAGTTGTCATGTGTGAAGACTGCCTTGCAAGTGCTAGTTGAAGCAAAGTTTATTTCTGTGGTAGGCTTTTGTTTGTATTTACATTATAGTTCACATAGTTTTGTTTTGTTTTGTTTTTTGTCTTTTTGAGACAGAGTCTCACTATGCAGTACAGGCTGGCCTTGAACTCATTTTGTAGCCCAGGCTGGTCTTGAACTTGCAAAGATCCTCCTGCCTCAGCCTCCTGAGTGCTGGGATTATAGGCATATGCTATTATACCCAGCTCACAAAGGTTTTTATTTTTGATGTTTTAGGTTTTTTAAGCCTGTACACAGCTGATGTGAAAATGTTGGTGTCTAGTCTAAGTATTCATTACATATTTGATATTTTATTGATGTCTTATTTCTCTGCTAAGTACATACTGTACAATATAGTAGGAAGCTCCTGATAAAAGAGAAAGAGAGGTGACAAGACTGCCACATAGGAAAGGAAAGCTAAGCACACATGCTGCCAGTGTAAGCGAGATGTGTGACAATGTAGCTGTCATGTGAAGACTACTGTGGGTATGGCAGTTGAAGCGAAGTGTATTACTGTGGTAGAGTTCTGTTGGTATTGTCATTGTAGTTCATATAAGAGTATATTTCTGATGTTATCTTTTAAGTTTTGTAAGGAAATACACAGCTGATGTGAAAATGTTCATGTTTTTTAAATGCACAATGCATATTAAGAATTTAATAATTTATTTTAATGATATTTTATGGTCCTATTAACTGTGCAGTATAATAAGAACCTCCTGACAAAACAGGAAGACCACTGAGATGTCAAGTATGTCCTACAAAAAGACCAGGAAAGCAAAAGACATGTGCTGTCAGTGTGAGCAATGTGTTTGTATAGAACACGCTGTTGTCATGTGTGAAGACTGTCCTAGGTGTGATAACTGAAGTAAAAAAATTTTTTTGTAAAGTGTTATTGGTGTTTTCATTGTAGTTCACATAAGAATTTATTTGTGGTGTTCTTTTTTAGATCTGGTGCACCAAAAATCAGTCAATGTTAAAAATTTTGATGATTTTTTTATACACACTAAATAAATATTAAAAATTCAATACTTATTTTTATGATTTTTTTCCTGTTAAGTACTCATTGTTTAATATAATAAAACTCATAAAATTAAAAATTCATCAATAGAAAGAATAAGCGTGGGTCTGACAGACCCATGTTTCTGCCCCTTGATGACAAAATTAGTCTTAGATTCCAGGGCTAATGGCCTCAGATTTAGATTTTACACCTTCCTTTGCCAGATGGATTATTTATTGTTTAAACTAGCCACTAAAAAGTTTATTTTGGGGTTTGTTTTGTTTTGTTTTGTTTTTGAGACAGGGTCTCACTCTGCAGTCAGACTGGCCTTGAACTCACTTTGTAGGCCATGCTGGCCTCGAACTTGCAGTGATCCTCCTGCCTCAGCCTCCTGAGTGCTGGGATTATGGGCGTGTGCCACCACGCCTGGCCAAAAACTTTAAACATGTAGCTTAGCTTCTATAATCATATTTTAGCATTATGTACTTCATTTGTTAATGTTCTGGAAGCCTGTCAAACTGGGAGTATCTCCCACTACGCCTGGCCAAAAACTTTAAACATGTAGTTTAGCTTCTATAACCATGTTTTGGCATTACATACTTAACTTGTTAATGTTCTGGAAGCCTTTTAAACTGGAAGTATCTCGGGGTTTCCTCCTGCTCGGAGTCCTTATCATCCTGTCTGCGCTCTCCTTCTGTAGAGGGTCGCTGTGACTGCTGCTCTGTGTGGGGCCACACTGACCTACGTGCATATAGTGGCCTGGGAGCTGCTGTGAGCCCTGGGAAGGGCTGCCAGAATGCGGCCCTGAGGCCAGGCACCATGGTTGGTATTCAGTAGAGGTGCAGTAGTGTGCTCCTGTTGTGAGAGTCAGTAACAGTCCTGTCCTTCTCGTCAGGGTGGACTTGGCCTAAGGACAGGTGTATGGGTATCTGCCAGTCCACAGCAGACCTGCCTGAGTAACCCTGGGTCTGTGGTGTCTGTTTATTTAACCATCACCTACTTATTTATAAGTATACATTTAGGATGCTTTAAGTTTTCCTTTTTAGTTAAAAAACAAAACTGGTCAGGCATGGTAGTGTATGCCTGTAATCCTCATACTCTGGAGGCTGAAACAGGAGGATTGCTGTGAGTTCAAGGCCAGCCTGAACTGATAATACCCTAACTCAAAAAGACAAACAAAACAAAATAACATGCCCTAACTTGTGTTGCTGGCAGTGACAGAACCTTAAATGCCTTAAAACCTTAAAACTCCAGAAGAAACTAGAAATACTAAATGAAATAGAAGAACCATCCTCTAATATTTATAACTGAAATTTGCAAAAGATCAACACACTTAACTGGGCTTGGTGGACACCTATAGTCCCAGCACCCTGGGAGGCTAAGGCAGTTCAAACCTGGCCTTGGTAATGTAGCTGTTTATTGAGACTCTATCAAAAATTTTAAAAAATTTAAAAGGTATAGGGGATTGAGGATGTAGTTCAGTGAAGGCACTCAGTGTAATCCTCATTATTGCCAAAAAAAACCACCCCAAAACAAAACCAAAATGATCAATATGCTCGATAATGTTCTGTGTTGGTGAGGGCACCTCCAAATTATAGTCATGCAAGTGGCAAATGGTGTTGGGAGCAGGAGTGTGTGTTACAGTACAGCTTGTTAGAGGAAAATGTTAGCAAAGCTCTGGATGTCTGTCACTAGAGCACTGGTTTGAGGACTTGGGCAATACTGTAAGGTGCCCATGCCAAATGGCTGATCAAATTAGCAATCCCCTCTGGTCTGTTGGCCACGAGCACTCAGAGCCATGGATTAAGAGCTTGAATCTGGCCAGGTGCATCTTAAAATGGTGTGTGCTTTTCGCTGTCATGCAAATAAAATCCAAAATCTGCCACATGATCCTTGTGACCTGTTCTCTGCTCAGTGTGACCATAGTCCCCTTGTCCTGCTTCTGCTTTTCCTTCTTGTCAGCCTGGCCCTGCACTAAGCCCTGCCATGCTGAACTTGTTCTGCAAACTCTCTGCCAGATTGCCCATATTGGTCCTTGGTGTGAAGTTCCACCCTCCCTATCTTTCTTCCAGTTAACTCCTTGCTCTGCTGGCCTGAGCCACCATGACTCTTGAGTCTGAGCAGAGGGCTCCCACTCGGCTCCCTCCATTCCCTGGGGTCCTTTGGGCCTTGCTGCTCCTCTGCTTACACACAGGGGTCTGCCAAAAGATCCAACTACAGAAAATTAGTTTAAAGATCAAATTGGCTTTTACTTGCAATTCTAAAATCAGGCCATACCTCATTTCTGTAGAATGGGTGTTTCAGTGAGCTGAACAAAGGAGGTTGGCTTTGTAGGGAGAGAAGGGACAAAACTGAGAACAGAAACATAGGGTGGTTGTGGTTGTTTCAAAGTTAGTTTCTTGGTAAAGATGAAGCAGAGGGAGCATCTTTATTACGTGGGGTAGACCTGGCCCATTTGGGTACTTGGCTGTTACTTCTCCCTCTCCTAGCGACTCCAGTCAGATAAACCACTTAGTTTTGGCTTGGTGGTGTGAACTTCAACATGGGGACTCCATTTTGCAGAAAATTGCTCCCAGCCAATGGCCTCCTCTAAATTTTACTTGGCAGATCACAGCTTACTTCTTGTAGCCCCCTCATACAGCACCATGTGGGGAACAGGTATTTTATAAGTATTCAGAGAAAAGGTATTTTATAAGTGTTTAGGGAAGGAGAGAAAAAGATCTACAAGGTGCACTGCAGGGGTTCTGATCCACTCTGGGGCCTGAAGTGTGGTCCTCTTGTAAGCAAGCATTGAGTGGTGAGGGCATGCCAGGCCCGGGGAGTGACTGACAGGTGTGGAGGTGGGAGCCTCAGCACACTGTGGGCCAGGGAGGAGGGATGGACACACCTGGGAGTCAGGGCTCGAAGGTTTGCTGAGCTGAGATTTGCTCAGCTCTCAGACCCTCAATCTCCTGAATGGAAAAACCGGCATGCTAGCTACAGTGCTGTGGGAATTGATTACGGTCACAACTTCTGAGGCTACATACTGTGAACTCTAAATTGCTAGGCAGATGTTGGATAATTGCATATCATTATTATTTATTATTTTAAGACGCCCAAGACTGATTGGGTGTGGAAAGGGGAACTGAAGCTCAGCTGTCCCCTCACTTGCTGATGGAAGGCCCTAGAGGCGGGCAGCAGGAGAGCAGTGAAGGCGTCTTGGGGAGCAGTGCTTTGACAGTTGCACGTGGGCTGGGCTTCATTGCGTGTGCATTGTCTCCTCCCCAGCTGTAGAGTTTGCACCCTTCTGCTGATTGCTCTTCCCCAACCCCCAGCCCAAACATGATGGTCCAAAGAAACACCCACTTGTAACCATGTAACCATGGTCATGGGTAGTTTGGCAACACATGGCTTCATCTGTGGGGAATCTGACAGAACTGACAGCTGACAGCTGCCTCTTTTGAGTCATCCATGTTTCTGTTTGGACCACAGCCTGAAATGGGCCTTGCCATTCTAGGGGCTGACCAGGAGCAGAACTGCAGCTGCCTGTAATGAGGGTGGGCTGGGGATCCCTGGCAGGCACCATCCAGAAAGCTGAATCCTTGTTTTCTCTTGCCACCCCACCTCTCCTTGCTTCACAAAATGCACTCTAGCTAGGCTGTTTATCTTGTGCCTCATGATCTCTGCATAGGGTGGCTTCTCTGCCAGAAACATCTGCTCATCCCTGTGCCTTTGTCTGGCTACCCCACCTGCATGCTTCAGATGTGGCTTGTATAGGAAGCCTTCCCAGTTGCCCAAGTCAGAAGAAGGTACCTTTGCTTGATTCTTCTAACATCTCCCCCAACTCTCCCTCATCAGAGAGCTTATCACCCAGTACTTTTTCACTGACCTTTTTGTTACCCTGAGAGTTCATCAGTGTATTCTGGGGCCGAGTGTGATGCATGGTGTGCAGTGTTGCACAAGTAATTGTCACATCGATGGCTGGAAACGTGTAAGAGTGGATGTATAGGTGGTTAGGTAGACATGTGATAGGTGAAGGAGTGATGGATAAAAGCATGTACATACGAGTAGGTGCATGGGTAGGTGGATGGATGGTTGTGTGGGTGAGCAGGTGGATGAATGTATTGGGGGTCGTTAGATGGATGATATTATACATGTTTGGACATATGGACAGATGTATGGAAAGTAGATAGATAAAATAATACACCAAATTAATTAAGGACACCCATGGGTAATGAAAGCATGAGTGATTGAGCGGGTTAATAGCTAAACAGGTGGACAATGAAGGGATGGACAGATGACTAGGTAGGTGGGTAGACCCCTCACTCACCCTGAAGGCATCTGGGATATCTTGGGTGTCTTTCTGCTGGCTTGTTCTACCTAATAATTGGGAATTCTGGGCTGTTTTGCAGGTGCCCATAGTAGAGAAGCTTTCCTGCCAAGGAGTGGCACATGGGTACATTTCTGTAGAGAAACAGAGGACAGTCTTGCCGTGGGCACAGCTGTGAGCTGATGTGTTCAGGGACAGTATTGTGGCTTTGGGGGAGCAGAGCACAGGCTCAGGGTGAGGCTCCAGGTCCCAGGTCTGGACTTCCTTTCTTCACTTGGCCCTAGCCAGTCACCCAACGGGAAGGCTGGGGAGATGCACGGCTGGGCCTTCTGGGAGAAGAACCTGGGCCCTGAGAGCTGCATGAGGCTCATGGGAAGCCCAGAGAGAAAGGGGTTGGTAGCTCGCAGCCCACACCTTGCTGGCAGAGCTAAGGAGCATCGGGTAGCAGAACTAGGAAGAGGAGGGGTCCTCTGCTCACCAGTGCAGCTCACATGGACCCTCTCTGCTGGGTGCCAGTCCTCTGGTGGGCACACCCTGATGTGCCCTCAGGAAGCTCTGGGACCGGAGGTGGGAGATGAGTGAAGATACCCTAGTCCAGGGGCCATCCTCCATTTATGCATCATAAAACTGGGGCCCAGAGAAGTTCAAAGACTTGGCCAGTGTTACACAGCAAGTTGGCATCTGAATCCTCCAGAGCACAGCTGTCTGCTTCTAATACTCTATATAGACTAGACAGGGCTGATCCCCCCAAGTGCCTGCCAACTGGAGCACAGAGAGAGCACACCTTCTTTCCCAAGCGCATCATGATAATTTACATTATTGTTGCCACCAAACAGACTACCGAAAACTGGGTTAAATAACCCTGTTATTGCAGGCTGATCTGGTCCACAATCTCCCAAGCGAGTGTACAGCAAAGGCTTAAATAAAATAGACAATGAAGATGGTTTCGGGACCCCAGGAGGGACTAACTGTGTTATAGCTTCCATATTCTCTGAGTTTAGCCAAAGACTTCTCTGGGCAGCCTGCATTTATTTGGTTTACAAACAAGGAATACTGAAGAAAATGCAGGAATCTGGGCAGGACTTGGGAATTCCCTTAAGGACTCCTCCAAGTAATATAGTATGTTAATTCAGGAGAACTAATGTCCAGGAAGGCCTTCACAGCAGGGGTGAGATGTCTACAGCTGCAGTCTCCTTGTAGTTAGTTGGGGGCACAGACAAGGTGCCTAAGCTTCAGACAACTCACAAGTAAACACGGAAAGCCAATTGATTAACATTACATCCAACTCAGAGCCACTTTATAGTGGTCACTGACAAGAGACATCATGGCTAAGTGGGTTGGGAAGACTGATGGCTTGGATTTTAGTTCTGCCTACTTCTTAGCTGTGTGACTTGATTTATTTATTCATTTTTTTTTGGTACTGGGAATCAAACTCATGACCTCAGGCTTGCCAGGTAAGCACTTATGCTGCTGAGCTATATCTGCGGCCCTGCTATGTGACTTCAAATTTAATATCTTGTCGCCTCAGTTCCCTCATCTGTAAAATAGCAGTGACATAAACCTCCTTCACAGGCAGTATTATTGAGGGTGAGTTCACCACCAGAAGTGCTCAGGCAGACCTATTGGGTAAGGATGTGTCTGTTGTGTGCAGCAATAAGAGTGAGTTCAATGTATAGATGTGCACGAGTGTGAGGCCTATATACATGTGTTTGTGTATATATACGTGAGCATGTGTGTGTACAAGCACAGTGATGAGTCGTGTATGTGCGTGCTATGAGTCTACCAGACAAGGTGGAAAGAATGTTTGTATTCACAGTGTGTGTGCACAGTGTAGGGTAGGTGGAGTAGGGTGTGTGTGCACACACGTAACTGTCTCTTGCCCACATTTGGGTCCCAGAAACCTACCCAAACAGAGTCCCAGCCAGGGAGACTATATTTTTGGTTCTTGACACTCATTATTACAAGTCACCCCACTCCCTCTGCCCCTAGTTTAGAAGCTGGAACCAGGCAGAGGTTAGGAGATCACAGCCCTCTGGGCTGAAGCATCAGGAACCTATCAAAGGGGAAGGAGGCAGAGGAAGGGCAGGCATGGGGGCTGCTGGCTCAGATCTGAGGACTGAGGACTGGGTATGAGCAGCAGGGTTGGGTGCATGCATTTGAGCCCATACATGTGGGCTGGGGATAGATGGATAGGAGGGGAAGTGCTGCCTGAAGCTATAGGATCAGGCCACCTCATCTGGGAGGAGCCCAGTCCTGCCAGCTACTGAGTAGTAGACCAATGGGGATACACAGAGGCTTCCCCTTGGCCTCCTTGGATCCACCCAAATCCAAACACTATACACAGCCATCACTGTCCTGGGCAGTAACAATAGCCACCAAGTGGCTGGCCAGTGGGCAGGTGGCAGGGACCTACCTGAGCAAGTACTGGTACACCTGGCCTGATGGGTCCATAGCTCTGATCCAGTCAGCTTCTTGAGGATAACTGAGGTGCTCAAGTCTGTGTCCTGGCCCTGCATATGAAGTGGATGAATGGGTGGAAGGGTGCCATGATCACAGAGCCTGGCTTTAGGGTCCCAGACTTACTCTGCTGTCACAGCTCAAGCTCTTCACTTAAGGTACGGGACCTACCACCTCCCACAGCTCTCCCCATGGGTTCCACTGTCACTCGAGTTGCCTCTCCATCCCCATAGCATTGTCCATCTTGCAGGACCAGTCCCGGCTCAGTGTGGTAGTCCCGTCCCTGTGAGCCTCTTAGGCATCCCTGCCTGCTGGTGGAGGTCTGGTCTGAACTTCTCTGGAACCTGAGTCCCACCACACCCCTCACCTCCTCTGCATCTCACCTCCTAGGACTTAATTGTGTCCTCTCCGAGCAGGGAACTGAGCCCAGGTCAACCATGGTCCAAAGCCTCAGCAGCATCAAACCCCTGGGGAGTTCATGTTCCAAAGCTGCAGTCACCCAAAGGCGCATCACATCAATCTGGAGACAAGAGACCCTAGGGAGGCTCTGGTGCCTGCAGCAGGCAAGGGAAGGTGTCTTAGGAAGGGTGAGGAGGGGCAGGCAGAGGCAGCAAAGTGTGGTGAGAGAAAGCCTTGAGAGGAGGCCTCGATCAAGCTGGGGATCAGGCTGGGCAGTCTGGATTATGATCTGATAGTCGCAGGGAGCCCTGGAAGGTGTCTGATCAGTGTTGGGGCCACCTGTCTGGGAACACCCTCGCTGGCTGTGCAGTAGAGAATGGGTGGGAGCAGATGAGGAGCCCTGTCAAGAGGCAGCTGCAAGTTTCAGAAGCGGCTGTGCACAAGGAGGAAAGACCAGGGTGCTTGCAGGGCCCAAGGGTGCCAAGGAAGCTTGCAGTGAGACTGATCAGTGATGCGGCCCTGGGAGAAGGTGGCAGGATGTACAGACCCACGTGTAGCCAATGGCACCCTGCAGGACTCCCCTGGTAAAAAGCAGAACAAATGGACCCATAGGAGCCTCTTGGGCTTTGGTCCTTCCTGTTGCTTTCTTTCCTGTTCCCACATCTTCTCTCTCTGCACACCCTGCCCTGCGGCCCTGAAGGGCCCTGGCTGCCCTGGAAGGAGAAATACTGGCCCAGGGTCCCACCAGAACCGCTTCCCTGTTTTCTGAGCACCACATGGCTTCTCTCTCTCTCCGTCCCCCTCCCCCTCCCTGTCCTTATCTTTCCCTTCAGTCTCCATGGCGACTCACCACCTCGGCTTGCTTGCATCCCAGCCTCTGCCAGGGATTTGGAGCCAGCCTCCCTCCCTCCCTGCTCCCCTCCCTCCTCAGAAGCCCTGTCTGTACCCGCAGCTGTCTCCTCCCCCAGGGGTGAGTCCAGCGCAGCCTCCTCTTTCCGGACCAACCGAGCCACCGGCACATTGATTCTCCAGCTCTGACAGAGTCAGCTCCCTGGGAGGCGCCCCCGCCCCGCCCTCCAGGGCCACAGCTCAGCCAGCCCTTCAGCTGAAGGTCTCAGGGGCTTCCTCGCTGCGTGGCAGAGCCTCTCCCATCTCAGCCTCCCATGCCGAGGCCCACCTTGTCAGTCACTTCCTTTTGTCCTCGGCTTGGCAAACGGGCAAGTCTTCAGTCCTCAGATCTGGGAGGAGGCTGGGGTTGGGAAGGACCACCTGGGCTGGGGGATGGGCCGGGGAAAGGGAGGAGGGGCCCCTGGAAACCCAGGATGAAAATAGGAATCTGAATTCTGTTTTAAATATCCCCTCACCCTTTCCAGGAGAGAAAACGGAGCTTCATGGGAAACAGCAGCAACAGTTGGTAAGCGGCAGAGCCTGCTGGGCTGGGATTGGTGCAGTGGGCCTAGCAGGTCAGCTGGAAATGGCTGGGCCAGGAGCACCGGAGTCCTGCCGCCAGGCCGAGCCCGCTGAAGGCTCCGAAGGGCTCTCCATGGGGAGGGGCAGGCGAGATTGGCCAGGCTGTGGAGGGGTGGACAGGGACAGGAAGGTAGGTGCTGCTGGGAGGCAGATGCTCGGCTGGAGCTGGAAGAAATTTTCTAAGAGCCAGAGCCATCTGTTCAACTGCAAAACAGGCTGTTTGGGCACCAGGACCCTTCTACCTCTCTTGATGTCCCAGCAACTGGGCTTCAGAGTTTATCACTCCTTGGGGGATCTGGTTGAATCAGCTCCTCCTTGAGGGGCACTGATACACAGGGGTGGAGAGAGGGGTCTCCAAAGCGTGGACACAGGCACACATGTCGTGTCAGATGCTGCCCCATGCCCACGTGCTGGGTGCCACTAGCCTCTCCATTGCACAGTTAGGAAATGGAAGCCCAGAGGGGGAAAGGACCTTGCCCATGGTGGGACGTGGCAGACAGAGACAGCCTTCTCACTCTTGGGATCCTCTCACCATTGCTTTGCCTTCCTGATTCTGGAGCCACCAAGGTCCGGGGTTTGCGTGAGTGAGGAATGGGCAAAGCTCAGCTCCTCTCCCAGCAGCCCCATCAGTCCGTGGAGGCCCTGGGGGAAGCGGAAGTGGCCTAGAAGGAGCCCCGCCCTGGCCCTCGGTCTGACCCTGAAACCCTACCCTGGTGAACATTCTACTTTCAAATGGCCGGTGCTTCCCCAGGTGCCCTGCACCATTCCCCAAGCTGGAGCTGGGTCTGGGGCCCCGTTCTACTGTACCTCAGGAGCCACCCGCCTGCTCCATCTGCCTGGAGAGGCTGCGTGAGCCCATCTCACTGGCCTGTGGCCACGACTTCTGCATCCGGTGCTTCAGCACACACCGTGTCCCCGGCTTTGAGCCACCCTGCTGCCCCGAGTGCCGGAAGATCTGTAAGCAGAAGAAGGGCCTCCGCAGTCTAGGGGAGAAAATGAGGCTCCTGCCGCAGCGGCCATTGCCCCCCGTGCTGCAGGTGTGTGGACCAGGTCTCTCTGTGGGGTGGGATGTGTGGAGGTCTCTAGGTCAGACCCGTGAAGTAGGGAGGCTTTAGGATGTTTGAGAATGTCAGGACAGGGCACAGAGTACCAGGCTGGATGCACTCCAGACACGGGTCTTCTGGATGCTCAGTGAACCCTTTTCCTTGCCCAGGAGAGCTGTGCAGTTAGGGCAGAACCACTGCTGCTGGTGCGCGTCAATGCCTCCGGGGGCCTCATCCTCAGGATGGGGGCCATCAACCGCTGCCTGAAGCACCCCCTGGCGAGGGACACTCCCGTCTGCCTCCTCGCTGTCCTGGGGGAGCAGCACTCGGAGAAGTCCTCCCTCCTCGACCACTTGCTCCAGGGCTTGCCGGGTCTGGTGAGGGCAGGGCTGGCAGGAGGCTGGAGGGGACCAGGCAGGAGCCCTGGGTTGGCTGTGGGTGAGGGGCTGAGTCTGAAGCCTGGTGTCTGGGGGTCTGGAATGGACCGGCTGATGCCCCTTTCTCTGCCAACAGGAGCCTGGTGGTGAGGGCAGCTGGTCCAGAGGAGGAGAGGGGTACTTGCAGGGGTTCAAATGGGGTGCCAATGGCCTCAGCAGGGGCATATGGATGTGGAGTCACCCCTTCCTGCTGGGGAAAGAGGGAAAGAAGGTGAGAGGTTAGAGCAAGGAGGGGAAGGGTGACGGGGAGATAAAGGGAGAGAGAAAGACGAAGAAGAGAGGGGAATCAAGAGGGAATGCTCTGGGGTTTCGGGGTGAGTACAAGAAGGCTGGTCCAGGGGAACAGACCTGACCCTTCAGCTCACCCTCCCCACCCCTGCATAGGTGGCTGTGTTCCTGGTGGATGCAGGAGACACTAGGAATCCCGAACTGAGCAGGGAAACAAGGATCAAACTCTGTGCTCTCACCACGATGCTGAGTTCCTACCAGGTGAGAATGGCCTGGGGGTCAGGGTCTGCATCCCAAGCGCCCTTCCCTACCTCAGCCTTCTTAAGGTGGAGGGCACTTCACAGGCTTTGGTGTCTGGGGTCCCTGCAGGTTTGGCGAGTGTCCCTGGAAGGGGGAAGATGCTTACAGTCTGTGGAGGTGGGAGTATGGGTGGGCTGATGATCCTTGGTTCTGGGGGTAGGGGGAACTGAAGGCCTGCAGAATCCCAAGACCATTTCAGGCTGGGAGGTATAGATCACCCATGTGCATGCAGAGGCCTCGTGCCAGGCCTGTCCTGTGTTCTGAGCGCAGCAGCTGGCTGGGAGCCCTTCTCACAGGGCCTTTCCAGCAGTACTTGGCCTCTGCATACCCTCCTGCATCCTGTTCTCCCTGATTCCAGATCCTGAACACCTCCCAGGAACTGAAGGACATAGATCTAGACTATCTGGAGGTAAGATTTGGGCACAGTCCGGCCCTGTCCTAAGGCCAGGGGCCTCAGCTGGAGGAAACTAGAGTCTTCCCGGTCCAGCCCAGGATTTTATGGCCCTTGAACTGGGTTGGTGGTTTGAGGGTGGAGGATACAGCACAAGATGCCCAGGATGGGAAGAGACAAGAGAACCTCAGAACTGGGTAGTGGGAAGCTTGACTCCTACAGAGACGAATAGGGAGGTGGACGGTGTAAGACAAAGTATGCCCCTTGGGGGCCTTCCCTGACGTTCTCTGTGTCCATCTGCAGATGTTTGTCCATGTGGCTGAGGTGATGGGCAGGCATTATGGGATGGTGCCAATCCAGGTGAGACCTTGTTTATGGATTCATCTGCTTCAGCCCTGACTCTCCCCAGCTGCAGCATCAGGACCTCTTCTCTTTTAGCACCTGGACCTCTTAGTTCATGACTCGTCCCATCCCAACAAGGCAGGGCACGGTCACATGGGCGATGTCCTCCAGGTGAGCAGTGTGGAAGGAGGGGCTGGAAGATGCGATAAGGGCAGAGAAGCTGGATGGGCTCATGGAAGGTGCTCACAGTGGGAGGCGCACCCTGGCCAACGGCCCTCTTCCATTCTTCTCTCAGAAGTTGTCGGGCAAATATCCCAGGGTCCAGGAGCTTCTCCTGGGAAACCGAACCCGCTGTTATCTCCTGCCCTCTTCAGGCAGGCGGTGGATGAACAAAGGCCGAGGAAGCCCGGGAGGCGGTGAGTGTCCCTAAGGCAAAGCCCTCCTGTGCATTGCTCCTAGCTCCCTAGAACCCCCTGCAGTATCTAGTCCCACCGAGCCTTTCTCCTTGCAAAGCCCTGGTCTCCTCAGTATGAAGAACTTCTTCTTAGACACAGATGATGATTTCTGCCACCTCCTTCGGCCCTATGTGTTGGATGTGCTGAGCATAGCCCCCCAACATGCGAAGAGCCGCTGCCAGGGCTACTGGAATGAGGGGCGCACCGTGGCCAGGGGAGATAGACGCTTGCTCACTGGGCAGCAGCTGGCTCAGGAGATCAAGGTGTGAAAACTCCCTGGAGCCCCAGCACTTGGCAGGTCCCTGCTCTCCCTGACCCGGTGTTGGTGTTTCTGCAGAACCTTTCGGGCTGGATGGGGAGGACAGGGCCCGGTTTCAGCTCTCCTGATGAGGTATGGAGCCCCCCTGCTCTCCAAGGATGGGTGTCTGGGAAGGAGGAGGGTGAATGGGATCTGGGTTGAGCACTGGGGTGGGCCTGAGAGCAGAGATGAAGAACAGGTGGCCAGGCCAAGGAGGAAGGAGGGAGGCAGCCAGGGCTTTCCCGTGGACAGATGGCTGCTCAGCTGCATGACCTGAGGAAAGTGGAGGCCGCCAAGAAGGAGTTTGAGGAGTATGTGAGGCAGCAGGTAAGCTCTGGGCCTACAGGGGAGGCCGGGGCGAGCCAGGTGCTGGGGCGAAGATGTCTGGGTCTCCCAGGTGAGGCCCCTTGTTCTCTCCTGTCACACAGGATGTGGCCACCAAGCGCATCTTCTCTGCACTCCGGGTCTTGCCAGACACCATGCGGAACCTACTCTCCTCCCAGAAGGATGCCGTCTTGGCCCGTCATGGAGTGGCCTTGCTGTGCAAGGAGCGTGAGCAGACCTTGGAGGCCCTGGAGGCTGAACTGCAGGCTAAGGCCAAGGCCTTCATGGACTCCTACACCATGCGCTTCTGTGGCCACCTGGCTGCAGTTGGGGGTGCCGTGGGAGCTGGGCTCATGGGCCTGGCGGGGGGTGTTGTGGGTGCAGGCATGGCTGCGGCTGCACTGGCAGCAGAGGCTGGGATGGTGGCAGCAGGGGCGGCAGTGGGGGCCACAGGGGCTGCTGTGGTGGGGGGTGGTGTGGGTGCTGGGCTGGCTGCCACTGTGGGCTGCATGGAGAAGGAGGAGGATGAGAGGGTGCAGGGAGGAGACCGAGAGCCCCTTCTCCAGGAAGAGTGACAGCCCAGCAACTATTAGAGGGGAGAGATGTGGGGTTGGAGAGAAAACAGGATGAGGCTGGGGCAATACTAGGGATTCTGAGGGCCCACATGTGCCACAGTGCCCTGTTGAATGCCCACTGTTTGGACCCTGGCCAGGCTGGGACACATGGTGCATCCAGGAACCTGGGAAGGTTTTCTGGGGCCAGAAGGCAGCCAGTGGGTAGAGCATAGGGTCTGTTTCTGGTAGTAGAGGATTGTTGATCTGCTGCTGCCCTGGTCCTAGGTGAACTTGATCGGGTGTTTTCTGTTATGAGTGAGGCTCCATCCTCTCCTCTCCAGTTTATTTCACTGGATGACCTTGGATTGGAGGAAAGTTAAGCAGATGCCACCTTGCAAGTCTGTCCCTGGGTCAACATCCATGTCATTTCACAGATAGAAGAGTCCCCAGGATGGTTGAGTTTGGTGCTCAGGAGTAAAGAGCACTGAGAGGGACGGGGAGGAGAGGAGGAAGGGACACTGGGCCAAACCAGTGAAGCAAGTTGTGACAGATGGTGGCCAAAACCCCACAGTAGAGACACTTGCTCCCAGGATGCATTCCAGAGGGCCTAAGGTGGCTGCCTGCCCTGCCCTGGCAGCCTGGCAGCTGTGTGTGTGTGCATCCTGAATGGCCCTGTGCCCGGCTCGGGTTCATGCTGTTTATCAAGTCCACTCAGACAGAGGAGTGCCCGTCTTCTTTGTGGAATGCCCTCTCCACACAGATTAAATGCCAAAGAATCACACTTTAATTGCATTCTGAGCTAAACTAGTCTATTCCAGATTCTATCAAAGCTTCATAAAGGAAACAAAAGGGAACAGATCCTATCCTTAAACATGCCGTTCCCCCGAGCTTGTGAGGGCCTCTCTGCTCTCTCTCAGAACACCTCTGTGATGCTGCTCCCTGAGTACTAGCTCCACAGAGAATTTGTGGGGAACATCTCTCTGGAGGACAGAAAGTCCGACTAGGAAGATTTCTGGGCTAGTAAAGTATAAAGTATGCTGGGCACATGACCCTTTCTTTTATGAAAAAATAAAATGTGTGTACGTGAATGTCAGCTTCCCAGTACATTACTAAAAGAAGAATTCTGCCTCCAGAGGACTTCAGGGTGTGTGTGTGGGGGGGTGTGGATCAAGCAGTCTCACTATTGGATGTGTGACAGGAAAAGGGACACTGAAATTTAACAGTGATCTGTGCAGTGCCAGAGCCTCCTGCTTGGCTCTCGCAGGAGGGGTCAGGCCAAAAGGCCAGGTGCTTAGCCACCTGTGTAGGCTTCTCTGGTAGGACTTGGCAAGGTCCTGTTCCTCCTGTCTCTCCTGTGAAACACTGTCTCAGATGATGCTGCAGACATATCAGCTGGCATATGTCTCCGCCGAGGTGGAAAGGAGGCTTCCACAGGGCACCCTTGGTAAGAGACCCCTGAGAAAAGAGGGCCTGGGATTCACTGGGCAGGACTCAGCCAGCTTGAAGTTCACCTACATGGTTCTTCTTCCAGCCCCAGCTACCCATCTAGAAGTTATGGTAGTGGTCGCTGCATCCAGATCTTGCATTTTATAGATGCAAATCTCGAGCAGGAAGTCCTGAGTGAGCTGCCCAGCTGACGACAAGGAAGCAGGGGATCCCCAGAGTCCAGATTGGCACTATCCACAGACACAGGCGTCCTAGAACGTTTTGTGAAGCTCAGCTCTGCTGAAATCGAGACTTTCCTTTTCTTCTTCTTGACTACGTCCAGCTCTGGGATACTGGGAATGACAGAGGCAGAAGACAGGGTCTGAGACAGATGCCTTCACAGTCAAAGTTGCAGGCAACAGACTGGGGACAAAATACATAATGTAGAGAAGTCCCCAGTTCCCAGTTGGGGTGGGTGGAGTAAAGATAGATGAGGGTGACTCTCTGTTGGACACTGGGCCAGGGGTGGGGACAGGATCTAGACTTTGTGTCGTGTTGTGTAGGAAGGTTTTCTGGAAGCGTCTCTGCAAGTTCTTCCATTGTCATCTGGTGGACACACGTGTTACAAAGCCTCCCTGAGGGTGGGCTGGCAGGCGCCGACTCAAGGGCCTCTGAGGACTCACAGGGAGGTGGTGGCTAGACAAGCCCCCCCCTAAGCACTGGAACAGATGCTTA
The DNA here is from genome assembly GCA_004027595.1 of Dinomys branickii. NCBI lineage: Eukaryota > Metazoa > Chordata > Mammalia > Rodentia > Dinomyidae > Dinomys > Dinomys branickii. The sequence goes on along the minus strand of PVLD010010658.1, from coordinate 28,362 downwards.
CAGTCAACTTCTTGCTCTTTGAACAGATGGGGGGAGATTAGCCTGGCTTGGGAAGCTTCTGCAGGGACAGGATGAGTAATACTCAGTGGTATTTTCCTTATGCCTTATAGCTGTCAAAGCATTTCCCCAAGCACTGTCTCCCTTAAACCTTGGAACCACCTCATGCGGGATGTAGAGGACACCTTTTTAATAGGATGCACCAAAGCCAGAGAAGTGACCTGGCTCAGTGGAAACAACTCGGCAGAGACGATCCAGGACCTGAGCCCGAGATTTCTAATGCCAATCCCTTGCTCACAGAGCCTTCACTCTGACCCCACCCCTATTCTGTGGCTGCCAAAGTGTACAATTTCATTTTTGTTTCTATAATGAAATATCTGAGGCTGTGGCCTTTATAAAGAAAAGAGGTTCATTTAGCTTACAGTTTTGGAGTTCAAGGGCATGCTGCCAGCATCAGCTCTGCTCTAGTGAGGATCTGTGTTGGTCAACATGGCACAAGGGAAGAGCACACATAACAAGCCAGGAAGGCACGGAAACTACACTAACCCTTCTAAGGGCCATGTCCCCAGGGACATAATGACCTGCCCCTAGGTCCCACTTAGGGTTCTCTACCTTCCAATGCATGGATTCCTGGGGACACACTTATAATCATATTCAAAAAATAGCATTGAGATTTTAACATCAGTTTTATAATTTACCAGAGCCCAGGTAACTCTGCGGCCAAGGTCTCTACAGCATGCTAAGATCTGGCTGGTTTTCCTTCTCTGGCCTGCTAAGAGTCACCAGCTCTAAGAATCTCCTATGTCAAGTGTCTGGTTAGAGATCTATTGACTTACCTTGCCACTGATGCCTCTGTTGGGGCCTCTGTCACAACGAGGGTGGCAGCACCACAAGACAAAAAGGAAGCTATACCCCAAAGCATTGTGGCTACATGGAGCAAGAGCCCCAAAGGCCACTGACCTGCATGATGCTGTGTTGTGAGCCAACTCTCACTGCATTAAGTGCAGAACTCCCTAGGGTGATTTTTTACCACACCACTGTCTCCCCTATCCTAACACAGAAATGTGCTTGTGAAATAGGATGATTTCATAATAAACACCTAAAATGTTGCTCGTTGGGTGGCAAGCAGTAAGGAAACACATGGCTGGGCCCATGTTTTATCGTGACAAAACATTTGCTAAACTGTTGCCTACAGTCACATGGAAGGCAGATTTTATGCGGCTAAGGAAAATGATCTTTTAAATAAAGTCTCCTGCCCACCCAGAATATCCTCTCCATCAATGTGGAAAAGAAAGAAAACAGTTCTACTATTGAATATGCATTCAGCAAGACTCGGATATGTCATGTGTAATTTGCTAATGCCATTACAAAGGCAAAATAAATCTTACTTTATTTGTGATTGTTTGTTTTGAGGTGGGGTCTCAATATGTAGTCCAGGCTGGCCTTGAACTCATTTATGTAGCCCAGGCTGGCCTCAGACTCATGGCAATCCTCCTGCCTCAGCCTCCTGAGTGCTGGGATCACAGGTGTGTGTTACCATGCCTGGCATCAACCTTATTTATAGACTCGCAGGTGAGGCTCATGTCACTCGCACTCTAACGTGTGAGGAGCTGTCCTCAGAGAGAAGATGCCACAGCATCGTTTGCTGCATGCCCTCAGAGTCTGCCCTGCACCAGCCTCATTGCTGGGCTGCCACCTGTCCCAGTCATGCCTCTGGGGAAGAAAAATTAAAGCATTTTAAAACCTCTCCTGGACAAGTGAGTAGTCTCAGCACCCAGGCTAACACCCCTTCTGCATGAGAGTGATAGAGTACCAGCTTCCTTAACGCTTACACTTGAAATGGATGGCTCCAGGTCCTTCAGAAAAGGTCCTGGGTTTTAATCCCCTTAAAAGTTTTATTTTACCTTTAAAAATATTTGCTTAAGTATCAAAAGAACAGAGGAAATTTATGTTGTCTTTGTGGCTTGCACTTTCATAAGATTAACTGTTTGAATAGAGACTGCCCTTTGTACCAAAGCTACTCTTGCCTATTTTTGTTTCTTCAAGGATTGAATTAGTACATCTCTCTTCATCTGTGTAGAGCCTCAAAAAGGCCTTGTAGGCCAAACATATTCACTAGAAGAAAGAGAACCTCTTTATTAAATGGTGCTGGAAAAACTGGCTCTCTACATACTGAAGACTAAAACTAGACCTAAGTCTATCACCATGCACCAAACTAAAATCAAAATGGATCAAAGATCTAAATATTAAAACAGAAACACTAAATCTACTGGAAGAGAAAATAGGTAGAAATTCTGAAGACATAGGGGTAGGCAGAGACTTCATGAACAAAACCCAGATGTCATGGGAAATACTACAAAGAATCAACAATTGGGATCTCATCTTATTAAAAAGCTTTTGCACAACAAAAGAAATCACCAATTGAATAAAAAGACAACCCACAAAGTGGGAAAAATTTTAGCTAGTTGTCCCTCAAACAAAGGATTTATATCTAGAATATACAAAGAACTGAAAAAAGTCAGGCCCCTGAAATTCAAAGACCCAATCCAAAAATGAGCATCTGAGATGAACATGTGCTTCTCAGATGAAGAAATACAAATAAGAAACATGTGAAAAAATGTTCAACATCAATGGTTATGCAAGAAATGAAAATTAAAACAATGCTGAGATTCCATCTCATTATAGAAAGAATGGCTACCATCAAGAAATCAGCCAATAACAGATTTTGGTGGGGCTGTAAGGAAAAAGGAACCCTTCTCCACTGTTATTGGGAGTGCAGACTGGTGCAACCACTATGGAAATCAGTGTGGAGATTCCTCAAAAAACTAGGATTAGAGGTCCCATTTGACCCAGCTATTCCCCTTCTAGGTATATTCCCAGAAGAATTAAATGCATCATACCATAGTGATATATGCGCACCCATGTTTATAGCTGCACAATTTGTGATAGCTAAATCTTGGAAATAATCCAAATGCCCATCAGCTGAGAATGGATAAAGATGTGAGTTTTTTATACAATGGAGTATTACTCAGCCATAAAGAAAGATAAACCTGAGACTTTTATAGGTAAATGGATGTAACTTGAGACCATACTCATAAGCGAAATAAATTAAACTCACATATGTAAACACCATATTGTCTCTCTGGTGTGAAAAACTGAATGAGTAAATAAGATCCAAAATGAACAATAGATATTGTGAAACGGGAAGAACCTGTTCAAAAGGAAAGAGGAACTAGGGTGGGGGAAAGGGGAAAGGAAGCAAGGGAAAAGGAATAAAAATACACGATAGGTATGCTTCTACTTTCTCTCAGTTCATTGAAAAGTTCATACTGATATTGTATGGAGAATTTTATGCCCATGTGTTGTACTGTGAGTAACTACTTTGAAGATAACAATGCAATGCATTAACTGTTGTTACCCTATTATTTTGTATTGAAATTTTGTTTCATTTTTTCCATAAACAAACAAACAAACAAACAAAAAACTCAGCCTCTTTATAGGATTCCATAATGGGAGCTCCCAATTTTGGTTATGAAGACTACCAGCCTCAGACATGCTGTGGCAAGTTTAGGGCTTGAGTATTGCGATGCAATGTGAGTTATGTTCGCTTCAGTATTACCAAAAGTTACTCAGGAAGAAGGCCCCCCCTTCTCTCTACTGACATTCTCATTGTTAAGCTTGTAAGTCCAGACATCTTCATCCTGGGAGTACAAAATGGAGCTGATAGGAAATACGTGATTATGAGGGCCATAACTGGGAACATAGAGAAAAAACTGCCACAAACAATGCTTCTAGTAAGTTGTGAGTCTCAACCTATTAAATCATTACTATTGCCAAGAAGCCATGCTGTGTTTGGACAAGCGTCCCCCAAAGGCCCATGTGCTAAAGCCTTGGTCTCCAGCCATTGGCACTATTGGGAGGGGGCGGGACCCGTGAGAGGTGGGGCCTAGGGGGAAGTGAGGTCATGGGGAGGTGAGGGAGGTGCTGTGAGGGGATACTGCGGGTCCAGCCCCTTCCTCATGTTCTGTTTCTTAGCCGCACTGAGGTGAGAAAATCTGTTCTACCACACATCCATCACGGTACACTGCCTTGCCACAGGCCGGAAGCAACAAGCCAACTGAATATGGATTGAAATCGTAAGTTAAAGTAAAATGATCTTTCTCATAAGTTGCTTTGCTCAGTATTTGTTACAGTAAGGCAGGCAAGCAAGGCTATTATTATAATAATGTATTAAATGCATTAGAATGACTCTTTTTGATTGAATGGCCCAATATCAATTATTCTAGAAATGAAAAATTTCAAATCCTTGTGGGAACTGCAGTCTGGTTCTCCTGAGAATTGAGCTTCCCATGGAAAGCGTGAATCCCACCAGATTTTTCTCTCTTTTTGCTCATCGCATTAGAACACTTGAGGAGGCCTCTACCAGTGTGGCGTCAGCCTGTGTCTCCTCTGGAATATCTTCATGTGTAGAAGTTTCCCCCGGCTGAGAGCAATGGCCTTCCTCTGGAGGTTCCTTCCAGGCCTCTCTGTCTTTATGTCTCAGGGTTCCCAGGGAAGAGAGAAGCCCCTTTAAGTATTAAACGTGATTATAAGAGGACTTAGCTAAATGGGGCAGGTGATAGGGTTTCAGACCCAAATTCATAGGCCTGCCAGACAAAAGTTCGAAGGAGCCACTGTGCTTTCTTGCAGAATTTGCTCTTCTGTTTAGCAAGGCTAGCGGTCAAGCTGAATGCCAAATGAACTTTTTATTTATTTGGGGGAATCATCTTATTGAGGGGGCTAGAGGTGGGGAGAAAGGGCTGAGAAGACACTGAGGATAATGAGACTTGATGTCCTTGGCAGGACAGAATCTCTCTGATCTTGCCATGGCTGAAAGCGCTGGATGAACTCTTTAGAGTCCAGTTCACCTGCTGTACTTGTCCAGAGAACAGAGAGTGATAAGGCACATGATAACGTGATTTGCGTCTCTCCTAGATGACACTGGACTCAGGCCACCTGCGCATCCTACAAATCAGAATGAGGCAAAATGTCTTACCTTCAGCATGCCTTGTTGCTATGGAATCCACTTGCCACCAGGTACCTGGTGAAGCTGGCCAAGGAGAACCTTCTCCAAGTACCTTGGGTAAAGACTCCTGTGTGGTGTAAGGCACCTTGCTGTTTAACAACATGTCTCTACCCTGTGTGGGGTAATACCATCTTCTCAGTAAGCATAGTAGGGATCCAGAGCCTTTAAAATTCCTCTTTGACTGAGATGATTTTTTGTTGGTGATGCAACATGTTTTTTTTGTCTTTTTGAGACAGGGTCACGCTGTGTGGTTCAGGCTAGCCTTGAGCTCACTTTGTAGCCAAGGCTGGCCTTGAACTTGCAATGATCCTCCTGCTTCAGCCTCCCAGTGTAGGATTACAGGTGTGTGCCACCATGCCTGGCTCATGATGCAACATTATTAATCAAGCAAGTGAGAACCATGGTACAGGAATCATTCTGTTAGCTAATTAACCTTGTCCAGCTAAAAAACCTTTAGACCGTTTCTCAGCCTGTTTCCTTTTGTGATTGCATCAGTCAGTGTTTATTAGAGAAATATAACACAAGATATACAAACACATAAACATTTACAAGATTGGCTTACAGTGGCCACTCAGTTGGATGAGGTAGTGCACAGAGGGCATCTGCACATGGAGACTGAAGGATTCATTCCGAGGTCTGGAGCTCACTGCAGTGTGCTGTGTGAGTCCGTATCAGAAGGCTGATGGGTGTGCGATGGAAGGCTGAAGGATTGCTGCTGGAAGCCAGCAGATAACATCCAAGGTGAAGACTGTGGGAGTCAGTGCTGAAAATGTGTATTGAAGCGCTTTGCTTCTAAGCTGTAATGTGGTGAGTCCTGCAGGGGCTCCTGAAGGGTCAGCTAAAAGACTCTGAAGATGGAGCATAGCGTGACTTGGAGGGAGGCTATAGCTTTGCAGCTGAAGGACGTGGGAGACGTTTTCTCTGTTGTTTCCTGGGCTGTCCCTAATACTATCAGCTCAGCTGTCCCCAACACTACCAGCTCAAGGGAAACATGTATTTTCCTTGAACTGTTGTTTCAGCGCCTTTCTCATACAATGCCTTTTGTTCTCATATAGTAAAGAACACCTTTATTCTCATTACGTATTTAAGACAGTGTGCTTCTTTAATAAACAGTGCAGTCAATAAACTCATATTCCTTCATCAAAGCAAGAGTCTTCATCAGAGATCAGTCCCAATGTTAATTGGGAAACTACATCCCCAGCATTGACTGGGGAGCCCCAGTGCTGACTGTGGAACTACAAGGGTGAAGCCTGGAGCTTCTCTGCAGAGGCAGAAGCAGATCCGTCCTTCTTCATTTCCACTTTATACTGTCCAGGTGAGGAGCTGCGCTTGATAGGTGTACCACACACCCCCGAGGGTGCGGAGCTGATTGCTGAGCTGATTTAGTTAAACTTCTCTTACTGAAGTTGACACAGTCAATCAACATCACAGTGATGCATATTTTTTAAATGAACAAAAGTCAGGTGTCTTAAGGTGAGACTTCCAAATGTGGGCTCTGCTGCCTGTGAACACCTTTGCTGCTTTGCGTGAAAATCACCTCCTTTAGAAATGTCATCATTTCCCCACATGAGTGGTAAGGCTAGAATGACTCAGCTCTTAGCATTCTGTGGGTTATTTTAGTTCCTGTCAAAATCAAGAGTCTATTTTTGCAAATCTTCCCTATCCTATGAAGACCCTAAGCAGACATTTACTGTTAGTATGTAGGTTTGTGTTAAGTCCGGACTCCAGATGGCAGCCCCAATAACTGTTATTAATCTGGTTTGTGCTGATTTAATTTTAGGCAAAAGATAAGCTTCTAAGATTTCCTGAGCAGCCGTCACGGCACAGGAAGGTTTACACATCCCTGGCCATCCATGACCCCATGAACTATAAAAAGACAAAAAGTACAGTAAACCTGAAGATCTTAATTGGCTTTTATTTGTGATTCTACAACATAACTCATACTCTACAATGATAAACTTAACAATATTTCAGTGTTCTTTCATTTCAGTGGTTCATTTTTCTTCATTCTTTTTCTTTGCTTATAGTCTTTGTATAAAATCTTTCAATCTATATTTAGACTCTGTTTTGCCAGCTCAAATCTACGGTTGAACTCCTGTAGTGTGTTTTATATCTTACTTAGTATTCTTTTTAACCTCAAGATTTCCATTTGATTTTTTCTTTAAAAAATAATTTCTAGCTTTTAATTTATTTCTTTAAATGTGATGTAACATCCTCCATCCCCTTGTTTCTTTTCTCCTACGAGGGTCCTTCTTCTTGTGGCGAGTCTGACTATCAGTTTTCAGGCCAAGTGAATCCCTGGGTGTGGAAATACCTGATGATCTCCCCTTACCAGTGAGGGCTGCATTTTTCTGGAATTTTGGTCCATTTAGTTGTGTTTGCATTTGCAATTTTTTAGTTGTTTAAAAACATCTACCTTTTAATGTAGCATTTCTCTTTAGCTAATACATCTACCTAATGCTTTCTCTTTGGAAACAGAAATTTCAGCAAATTATTGATACCAAAAATCAGCTTCTTCTCCTTAGCCTAGAAAGGCTGCGTCTTTCTCTGTAAAATCTCTTCTAAGCTTTGGGGTAAGAATAATCTCTTCAGTAAAATTTTCTGGAACATAAAGCAGAAGAATGAGAGCTAGTTCTTGAAGAACATGAAGGAAATATTCATGACCGTGGAAGAAAAGCCACTGTGATGGTCAAATATTACCCTGACTGGTTCTCCTGGGCTGTGTCTGCTCAGCTGTCACTGGGCATCTATGAACAGCTCTTTGTAGTCATGTGCGTTCATGGGTCATCTCATTAGGACCCCTAAGTACATATAGAGCATAAAATTATTTTATCATGAAGTGTTTTCAACAAAAGAAGGTTTTGAATCAATTTTTTTTTTCTGTTTTTGCAGTGTGGGTGACTGAGCCCAGGGCATTGCACTTGCTAAGCAAGTGCTCTATTACAACTGGTAGTGAGGCACAACCCCAACCTCTTGACTCAAATTTTTATGTGGAGAAAGTCTTGAGTTTCAATAGTAACAGTTACTTTTTCCAGCAAGAATTCTCCATAGTTTGCTGTTAGTAATTATATTAAAAATTTTAATGCATTCTCAGTAGAACCAGATAGGAGAATTTACATTTTTTTCATTTTAATCTTTTGCGGGTGTGTGTCAGACAATTCTCATGTGTCATTTCAGATTATCTTGACTCATGAACCATGGCAGTAGGCATCTCTACAGAGTTCAGACACACTCTGTGAAGTTGGAATCTGAGAACCGCTCACATTTTTTTTGTTTGTTTGTTTGTTTGTCTTTTTGAGACAGGGTCTCGCTATGCAGTTCAGGCTGGCCTTGAGCTCACTTTGTAGCCCAGGCTGGTCTCAAACCTGTGAGTATCCTCCTACCTCAGCCTCCCGAGTACTGGGATTACACGCGTGCGCCACCATGCCTGGCCAGCCTCTCACATTTTGTTTGTATGCTTCACGTCTCTCTTGTCCCATGGTGGGCTACCGTGTTCATGCCCCTTATCAAAGCACATCCAGGTACAGCCATACTCTTTATTGTGTGGCTGTGTGATCAGCACCTATGTGGGATCCCAAAGCCTGTGGTCATTGTGCGATCTGTGAAAATCTGTTGGCCTCAAACTTGAAGAGATCCTCCTCCCTCTGCCTCTGATTACTGGCATTACAGGCATGCACCAGCAAGCGTGGCTAATATTCAATGTTGTTAAGGTGTTGATTCTCTCACAGTAAAATGATAGATTCAATACAGTCTCAGTCAAAACCCCAGGAGGATTATGTAAAAAACTGACAATCCAGTTATTTGTTTAGACTTAATATTTTGAAGATATTTTCAAGTCAGTATTTATCATACTTATTCTATTTGCCACAAAAGGAATGGGTTAATACTAATATTAATATTAAAATAGATTGATTAAATATATATTAATTACATTAATTAAATGTACTTAGGTATAACTTGTATGTACACCTGACTATTTATATTTTCATTTATTATTTGACATTAATATTAGTATTTCCTAAGAGAATGCTCTCAAAATTTTTTCTTTGCAAATAATAGATCATTTTTAAAAATCATTGAATAACATGTTTTTCTTGGGTGTGTGTTTTTAAATTTTAATTGCCCTTTAAAAGAAATACATAAATGAACAACTACTGACTCCAATAATATAAGAGATTTACATTTGATGAATACAGTCACACAGCCCCACAGAAAAAGAATTTGCCATCTACTGGTCATGATACCATGGGTGTGATGTGCCTGGGACCCTGGCCTTGACAGGGTTTCTACAGTTCTTAGAATGGAGACAGGAGCCCCAGTAGGACAGAGTGGAAGTAGCGGCTCTCAGACTTTCCCAGTCTCTCATTGCTGCCCCATCAGCACTGATTTTGACCCCTGTGCCCCTCAGTTTGCTCACCAGCAGATGTAGCCTGTCTGGCCTGCCTTGCTCTTTGGCCCATCACTGAGTACACAGAGGTTGAGTGCCTTCTAGACAGCAGTTGTGAGCATCTTGCCACCTGGTACCATGTCTTTAGGACACTAATTTCAACACTTTCTGATAACTATCTGGACATGGGATTACTGGATCACATGTAATTGTATTTATGAGTTCATGAGGGGCCTGCACACTTTTCCACAGTGGCAAACCATTTTACACTCTTGTCAATAGTACACTGGGGTTCCTGCCATGTTTGCCACATCTGTACCAACATTTTTGGCTTTTAAAAAAGTGGCCATTTGAGGAAGTGTAATACGCCATCTAGCTGTGGTTTTGACTCGTATTTCCCTGACAATCAGTGACGTTGAGCACCTTTTCATATGCCTGTTGGCCATTCATGTATCTTTGGGAAAATGTCTATTCAACTCCTTTGTCCATTTTAAAAATCAGGTTGTTTTGGGGTTTTTGTCTTTTGATACTGAGTTGCAGGAGTTCTTCATTCTGTGGAACTACAAGGGTGAAGCCTGGAGCTTCTCTGCAGGGGCAGAAGCAGATCTGTCCTTCTTCATTTCCACTTTATACCATCCAGGTGAGGAGCTGTGCTAGGGCAGGTGTACCTCAGCCCCCCAAGGGTGTGGAGCTTATCTTATATATGGCTTGCAGACCTTTTCTCCCACTTCCCTGGTCCTTTCATTCTGTTGATTGTATCCCCTGCTGCACAGAAATTTTAAAGATCAGTGTAGTCCCATTTGTCTATTTTTGATTTTTTTCTTTGTACCTTTGGTGTCATATCTAAATCAGTGCCCAATCCAGTGACATGAAGGTTTTGCCTGTTCTGTTCCCTAAGTTGGTGGACCTTCCCCTTTTTTTCTGTAGTTCTGGGGCTCACACCTAGTGTCTCACACATGCTGGGCAGGCCTGCCGGTGCTGACCTGTACCACTAGCCCTCCTGTTTAATTTCTTTTAGCATTGCTTGGCAGTTTTTGGTTAAGTCTTGAATTCTTGGTTAAGCCTATTCCTAAGTATTTTCTTCTTGTTGATGTTATTGTAAATGGAATAACTGTCTGAATTTCTTCTTTGTATTGTTCATTGCTACTATACAGAATCCTCCCCACTCCCCACCCCCACTCCCAGTACTGGGGATTGGACCCAGGACTGTGCAATAAGCTATATACTCAGCTTTTTCTAATTTTTAAAAAATTTTTGAGACAAGGTCTTGCTAAGTTGTTCAGGCTGGGCTTGAGCTTGTGATCCTCTTGCCTCAGTCTCCTACAGTGCTAGGATATAGGAATGCACTATCACACCCAATTTCTAACTTTTTTTTGCATAATCTTTAAGGTTTTGTACAGATAAGATCATGATCTGTTAACAGCGATCACTTTTTCTTCTTCCTTTTCAATTTGGAGGATTTCTCGTTATGTCGAACAGAAGTAGTGAATATGGCCACCCTGACCTTCTTAAGTGTCCTAAAGGAATGCCTTCCATTTCTTACTATAGTGAGTGATGCCAGTCATGGGATTTTCATACCCACCCTCCACTGTACTGTGGTGAAGTCCTTATGGTCATTTTGTTGATTTTTATCATGAGAGATTGAATTTTACTAAACATTTTTCTATATGAACTGAGATAATCATAATTTTTGTCCTTCCTTTTTTTTTTTTTTTTGACATAGGGTCTTCCCATGTAGTTGAGGCTGGCCTTGAGCTATGTATCCCAGGCCGGCTGCGAACTCATGGTGCTCCTACTGTCTCCCCCTCCCAAGGGCTGGAATTATCGGCGTGTACCACTAGCTTTTCTTCTATTAATGTGTTGTATTATATTTATTGGTTTTCATGTATTAAACCGTGCTTGCATTCCAGGATAAATTCTGCTTTGTTACAGTGTACTTAATATACTGTTGAATTCAGTTTGCTAGTATTTCATTGAGGATCTTTGCATCAGTATTTACTAAAAATATTGGCCTATAGTTTCCTTTTATTGTAGCATCTTCAGATTTTTGTATCAAAGTGATTCTGGCCTTATAAAGTGAGTTTTGAAGTATACTGTTTGGAAGTTTTACTGATTCGGCGTGAGGGCCCCACGAGATGCTGAGCAGATATCAGCACCCTTCTTTGGATGCCACAACCTCCCGAACCAGCAGCTATATAAATCTAGTGATGATGAATTCCCTCAGCTTTTATTTATCTAGAAAAGCCCTAATTTCTCCCTTCATCTTTGAAGAGCAATTTTGCTGACTGAATATTCTTGGTTGGCATTTTCTTCCCCTTCAGTATCGTCAATGTATAAGGCATTTTTGAAACATATGGTGAATATTTAAATTAAAAACTGATTGCAGTAAAAGACACATTGTAATTAATTCCTCTCAAAGTACTCCCCTCACATTGAACACACTTATCCCATCCTTCTGGCCACTTTTTTTTTTTTTTTTTGTACCGGGAATCAAACTCAGGACCTTGCACTTGCGAGGCAGGCGCTTGTGCCACTGAGCTATCTCCCTGGCCCCCTTCTTGCCACTTTCTGCAGCAGCTCTGGAGTCCTTTGTCGTGAGTCTTTAGTTGCACTGTCATGGCTACCTCATTGTCCTAAATCAGTTCAAAACATTTACTTTTCACAGTCATTTTGACTTTGGGAACGAAGCAGAAGTAGCATGAGCTAGATCCACTGATTAAGGTGGATAAGCTGCCTTTCCATTGGACCGCACTTGGAACCAGCATTTGTTGTATTTCTCATCACACCTTATAAGGACACTCATAAGAGAGTGCTTTCTATGTTTGTTGATACTCTCATTTTGTTAATGCATCATTTTCTTGATTTTATTTTGTTGACTATGTTCTGCTGTAGATTTTTCATGCTAGATTAACAAAATTATTTTGGATATCTTGTCAGATAATTGTTTTTATTTATTATTATTATTATTATTATTATTATTATTAATTTTGGTAATGGGAATGAACTCAGAACCTTGTGCTTGCCAAGCAGGCACTTGTGTCACTGAGCTATTTCCCTGGCCCCTCAGATAATTCTATTTTCATTTGTGGAGGTTAGTTTCTGGAGATTTATTTTGCTTTTTTAAAATGAACTATTTTTACTAATATGTGTGTGTGTGTGTGTGTGCGCGTGTGTGTGCGCGTGTGTGTGTGTATGTGTGATGCACACACGTGCCTTATGATTTTTTGTGAAATTCTATGAATTTGTGAAAGGAGCCACCAGTCCATCTCCACTGATTGACTTCATACAGGAAATGACCTTAACTAATCAGACCAGTTAGAGTTTCTGGCTTCTGAAATAATTTTAAAGAGGTATAAGTTCTCTGGTTTTTGCATGAAATTTCCTACAGAGGTTTACTGGTTTCTTTTTAGGAGCTCCAAATCTCTTGCTTCCTTTGGTGTTTTCTACAGTGTGCAGAAAACTGTGGTGCCAAAGCACCTGTGGTGTTATAGAGCCCACAGTGGCATAGCACTGTGGTATTATAGCAGCAAGCCATCTTTCTCAAAAGGCATATTAGATCTTAGAGATATTTTCATGAAGGAAAAAACTCATTTCAAAACCTTAAAGGTGGGGCTGATGGTGTAGTAGTTCAGTGATAGGGCACATGCTTAGCATAAGCAAGGCCCTGGGTTCAAGCCCCTGCACTCCTCCAAATGTAGAATAAATGAACTCATGTTCACATTAAAAAAGCAAAACAAGAAGAAAATCGGAAGTAATATCAAAAGGAGAAAAAGGTTATCATCTGAGGACTGATATTCTCCATTGCTTTCTTCTTCTTTTTTTTTTTTACTTTAAAGAGAATAAAAAATAAGAAAAACATTAAAAATGATACAGAATTTCAAAACAAGATGATAGGAAGTCAACAATGGTTGCTGCATTGAATATTGTAATCTTCAAAGTCGTTCAGGTTACCAGATACCAGGCTGGGGATGTAGCTCAGCCGCATAAGCGCTTGCCTGGCAAGCCTGAGGTCACGAGTTCAATTTCTGGTACCAAAAAAGAAAACATTAAAAAAAAAAACAGATTACCACATATAAGCATGTAAAATCGATCAAAAAATTTTAAGCATTAACTATTCCTTACAAGAGACCAATAGAAATTAGTAGTACAGTTGTCTTAGCTATCTCGTGCTCATTCTGTTTTCCTGATGTGAGAATTCACTGGTATAAATTTCCTTCTGAGGACTGCTTTCATTGCATCCTACAGGTTCTCATAAGTTGTATCTGCATTTTTGTTTGATTGTCTTTCTTCTTCTTTTTTTTTTTTTTTTTTTTTTTTTTTTTTTTTTTTTTTTTTTTTTTTTTGATACTGGGAATCAAACTCAGGACCTTGTGCTTGCCAACTAGGGCTTGTGCCACTGAGCTATACCCTAGCCCTTAATTTCTTCTTTAATTGTTCAGGAGGGTGTTATTTAATTTCCATGTATTTATGGAGTTTTTGCAATTTCTTTTGTCAGTAATTTCTAATTTCATTTCACTATGGTCTGATAATATGCATGGGATAATTTCAATTGCACTTCCTTAAGCCTATTCTGTGTGCTGGTATGTGTGTATTTTAGACAGCATCCCACGTGCAGCTGAGAAGAATGTGTATTCTGATGTTGTTGGGTGGAATACTCTGTAAGGTCCCCCTAAGTCCATTTGTTCACAAGTTTGGTTTAGTTCTGTTATTTCTTTGCTGATTTTTTATATAGTTTATCTATCCCTTTGTGACAATGGGGTGTTAAAGTCCCATACAATTGTCATTACTTATTTGATTTTTCATGTCTGTTAAAATTTGTCTTATATAGTTGGGTGCCTCTGTATTTGATGCATATATATTTATGATCATTATCTTTTTCTTTTTTTGAAATTTATTTTAAAAAATAAAAGAAGGAAAGCATATTAACAAATGGACATCCATTTACAAAATAGCATAAGAACAATACAAGCAATACTGAATTACAAAGTGGTAGGAAATTAACAGTGGTTATTGTATTACAAATTGATATCTTCAAAGTGGTTTCTCAGTAAAACAAATAGAGGCATGCAAAATTGATCAAATAATTAATCACTAACTGATACTTTCAGTAAAGCAATAGAAGTCAGTAGTACAATGATGTTAGCTGTCCTGTGTATACATATGTACATAGATTCCCCTTCTTTCATTTCTCTGTTCCCTCATCCCAGTTGCTCTTCACTTTTGAGAAGTTTCCTTTTGTTTTGCAATGTTTATCATACCTCTTAATATTTATTTACTCTTTCAGGTTCTTATACTAGTGTGACAATACGTTGCTTACACATGGAGGTCTGATTTATTTCACTTGCAAGTATGGTCTCTAGTTATGACCATTTATTTACCTGTAAAAGTCTCAAGTTTATCTTTCTTTATAGCTGAATAATATTCCATTATATAAAAATGCCACAATTTTTCTATCCATTCCTCAGTGGGTGGACGTTTTGGTTGCTTCTACAATTTAGCTATGACAAATTGCACTGCTATAAACATGGGTGTACATATATTGCTGTGATATGATGTTTTAAGTTCTTCTGGGAAAATATCTAGAAGGGGAATAGCTGGATTAAATGGGACCTCTAGACCTAGTTTGCTGAGGACTCTCCAAACTGATTTCCACAGTGGTTTCACCAGTCTGCATCCCCACCAGCAGTGGAGAAGAGTTCCTATTTCTTCACAGCCTTACCAGCATTTGTTATTGGTTGATTTCTCAATGCTAGCCATTCTTACTAGGGTGAGATGAAATCTCAACATTGTTTTAATATGCATTTCTCAAATGACTAAAGATGCTGAACATTTTCTCATGTATTTGTTTGCCTTTTGTATTTCTTTATCTGAGAAGTTTGTATTGATCTCAGATGCCCATTTCTGGATTGGATCTTTGAATTTGGGGGGGGCTTATGTTTTTTAATTCTTTATATGTTCTAGATAGCAGACCTTTGTCCAAGGGACAGTCAGCTAAATTTTTTTCCCAATTTGTGGGAAATTTTCTCTTTACTATTATGGTGATTTCTTTAGATGTACAGAAACTTTTCAGTAGGATGAGATCCCAGTTGTTGATTCTTTGAAGTATTTCCCATGTGGTTTGGTTTTTGCATGAACTCTGTGCCTACCCCTATGTCTTTGAGGTTTTTACCTACTTTCTCTTCCAATAGATGTAGTGTTTCTTTTTTGATATTGAGATCTGTGATCCATTTTGACTTGAATTTGGTGCATGGTGATAGACTTGGGTCTATTTTCAGTCTTTGGCAACTGGCAAGCCAATTTTTCCAGTACCATTTATTAAAGAGGCTATCTTTCTTCCAGTGAGTTTGTTTGGCCTCTTTGTCAAATATTAGGTGACTGAGTGTGTTTGTGGTTGTGGCTGTTTCTTCCAGTCTGTTCCATTGATCTTCTGGTCAGTTTTTTAGCCAGTACCATGTTGGTTTTATTACAGTAGCTTTGTAGTATAATTTCAGGTCAGGGTTGTGATTCCACCTGACTTGTCTTTGTTGTCCAGGATTGCTTTTGCTATTCTGGGTCTCTTATGGTTCCAAATGAATTTAAGGAATGTTTTCTCTAGATCTGTGAGGTATGCTAATGGTAGTTTAATGGGAATTGCATTGAATCTGTACAACAATTTTGGTAGTATGGCCATTTTCACAATGTTGGTTCTACCTATCCATGAGCAAGGAATGTTTTTCCATTTACTGAAATCCTGTTTGATCTCTTTCTTCAGAGTGCAGTAGTTTTCACTGAATAGATATTTTACTTCTTTTGTTAGGTTGATGCCTAAATATTTCAATTTCTTGGATGCTATTGTGAAAGGTATGGTTTCCTTAATTTCTTTCTCAGTTTGTTTATTGTTTGTGTATAGGAATGCTATTGATTTTTGGGTGTTGACTTTGTATCCAGCTACACTGCTGAATTTGTCAATTACTTCAAGAACTCTTCCTGTGCAGTTTTTTCGGTCTTCCATGTAGAGTATCATGTCATCTGCAAATAGTGATAGTTTTACTTATTCCTTTCCTATCCTTATTCCTTTTATTTCTCTCTCTTGTCTAGATGCTCTGGATAATGCTTCCAGAACTATGTTGAATAGGAGTGGTGGCAGTGGACATCCTTGTCTTGTTCCTGATTTTAAAGTAAAAGGTTTCCGGTTTTGTCCATTTAGTATGATGTTGGCTGTTGGTTTGTCATAGATGGCTTTGATCAGATTGAGGTAATGACCATCTATTCCTATATTCTATAGAATTTTTATCATGAATCCGTGTTGGACTTTCTTGAAAGCCTTTTCTACATCTATTGAGATGATCATGTGGTCCTTGTCTTTGGCTCTATTGATATGGTGTATAACATTTATTGATTTGTGAATATTGAACCATCCCTATATTTCAGGAATAAATTCATCAACATTTATTGATTTGTGAATATTGAACCATCCCTACATTCTGGGAATGAATTCATCTTGGTCATGGTGTATGATTTTCTTGACGATTTTCTGCATTGTATTTGCTAGTATTTTATTGAGTATCTTTGCATTTATGTTCATTAGGGAGATTGGTCTGTAGTTCTCTTTCTTTGTTGGGTCTTTCTCTGGTTTTAGTATCAGTATGATACTTGCCTCCAGAAATGAGTTAGGGAGAATTGCTTTCATTTCAATTTCATTGAAGAATTTGAAGAGTGTTGGTATTAAATCTGCACTGAATTTCTTGTAAAATTCTGCTGTGAATCCATCAGGATCTGGGCTTTTCTTTGGCAGTAAGTTTTTAATCACATTTTCAATCTCATCAATTGATATTAGGTTGTTCAGGATTTTTATACCTTCTTAATTCAACTTTGGTAATTCGTACATATCTAGGAATCTGTCCATTACTTCTGAGTTTTCTAACCTATTGGAGTAAAGATTTCAAAGTAGGTTTTAATGATCTTTTGAATTTCTGTAGGATCTGTAGTGATTTCATCCTTTTCACTCCTGATTGCATGATTTGAGTTTTTTCCTTTCTTTTTGATAAGGTTAGCTAGGGGTTTATCAATTTTATTTATTCTTTCGAAGAACCAACTCTTTGAAATTTTTTGTAGGGTTTTCTTCATCTCAATTGCATTAATTTCTTCCCTGATCTTTATAATCTCCTCCCTTCTTTGGACTTTGTGCTTGACTTGTTCTTCCTTTTCTAAAAGTTTGAGGTGCAGCATTAGGCTATTTATTTGTTCTTTTTCTGTTTTCCTTATGTGTGTGTTCACCACTATAAATTTCCCTTTAAGGACTGCTTTCATGGCATCCCACAGATTCTGGTAAGTTGTATGTACATTTTTGTTTGTTTGTAGGTATTTTTAAATTTCTTCTTTAATCTCCTCTGTGACCCATTGATTGTTCAGGAGGTTGATATTTAATTTCCAAGTGTTTATGGAGTTTTTGGAATTCCTTTTGTCATTGATTTCCAATTTCATTCCGCTATGGTCAGATAACATGCATGGGATAATTTCAATTCTTTTGCATTTAGGTAGGTATGCTCTATGGGCTAGAATGTGACCTATTTTAGGGAAAGTCCCATGTGCAGCTGAGAAAATGTGTATTTTGATGTTGAGGGGTGGAACACTACATACATCTATTAAGTCATTTGTTTGTAGATTTGGTTCAGGTCTGTTATTTCTTTGCTGATTTTTTGTCTAGTTGACCTATCTCTTTGTGTCAAAGGGGTGTTGAGGTCCCCTATTACAATAGTGTTATTAATTATTTGGTTTTATGTTTGTTAAGATTTGTCTTATATAGTTTGGTGCTCCCATATTTGGTGCATAAATGTTTATGATTGTTATCTCTTCCTCTTGCAGTTCTCCCCTAACAAGTATGTAGTGACCTTCTTTATCTCTTTCAGTTATTCTTGGTTTGAAGTTTACATTTTCTGCAAACATAATAGCTACTCCTGCTTTTTTCTGGGTTCCTGTTCCATGGAGAATTGTTGTTCATCCTTTGACTGTCAGTCTATGGATTTCCTTTTGAGTAAAATGTGTTTCCTATATACAGCATATTGTTGGATTTTGTTTCTTAATCTACTCTGCCAGTCTGTTTCTTTTGACTGGTGAATTGAGGCCATTTACCTTAATGGTTAAAACTGATATGTAGGGGCTTATCATTGTCATGTTATTTACTTGCTGTTGGTTTTCTACTTTTTCTACCTGTTTAATTGCTTGCTCTGCTGGAGGGTTCCTTTCTATTGTTGTCCTTGAAATTGTGGTCATTTTTTTCTCTGTCTAGAATAACTTTTAGTATTCTTTGTAAGGTTGGTTTGGCACTCATGAAGTTCTTCAGTTGCTCTTTGTCATGGAAATATTTTATTTCTGCATTAAATTTGAAGGATAGGTTGGCAGGATACATCAATCTTGGTTGGAAGCTGTTTTGTCTCAGGACTTGTAATACTTCATTCCAAGCTATTCTTGATTGGATGGTTTGTGTTGCAAAGTCTGTCATGATTCTAATGGGCTTTCCTTTATAGGTGATCTGCTTTTTTCTCTAGCAGCTTTGAATATTCTGTTCTTTTGTTGGAGATCTGGGATCTTGATTATTATGTCTAGGTATAGTTTTATTTTAGTTATGACTAGTTAGAGTTCTATATGCCTTGTCTACTTGTATATCAGTTTCTGTTTCCATGCTTGGGAAATTTTCTGTTATTATTTCTTCAGATATTCTTTTTATGTCATTTCTGTTGCCTCTTGCTATTTCATGACTCCTATTAGCCTTACATTATTTCTCTTTACTTCGTCTTGCAGTTGTTGAACTGATTTTTCCTGGTTCCTTGATTTTAAGAGATCCTTTCTTTCACGATTGCTAGCTGCCATGCTGTCTTCAAGATCTGAAATTCTATCTTTGGCTTCATTCAAGCAGTTTTTCCAGCTTTCAGTGGAAGTTTTGATTTCCTGGATATCTTTTTCAACCTGTTTCATGTGTTCTAGTTCATTCCTAGGCTGTTCATTTAATGTTTACATGAGTTGCCTATGCTCATCTATTTTTTCTTATATATTTCTTCTTTAGATGTGCTGAGCAATTCTTTCATTATTGTTGTCATTTCACTTTTGCCTGAGAGATTATTTCTGATCTTCTATGGCCTAATGGAGTTCTTTCTTTACTTCCATTGCAATCATTTGAGCAATTTCAGGTGTGTGTTTACCAAGTTCTCCTATGTTGATGTCTCCTGAACTTGTTCTGAGTGGGATAGAGTTATGAGATTGTGTTTTAGTCCTTTGTCTTGTCATGTTTGATGCCATAGGCAGAATGTTCAGTCTCCCTCTTCTCTGGCAGTTCAGCAAACGTTGCTAGTGTATGTAGTTTTCCTGGTGGTCAGAATTGTCCCTCAGTGTTCACTGAGATGCTCTGTTTAGTCTGGGGTTTTCTGGAAAATAGTGAAGTGTACCTACTTCTTCCAGGTCTCAGATGCAAACTGTGATATTAGCTGATGGCAGACCATCTGATCCAGTGTCCCCTCACAGCTCAGGGCATGAGTATGACCCAGAAGCAGGCTGCACTGGTGGCACAATCATTGACCAGTTGTTCTGTATCCCTAGGTAGTTCAGGGTGCAGGCAGAGCCCGGACACAAATTGAAGGGTCAACAGTTTGTGGACCACCTGATTCTGTGTTTCTAGGCAGCTCAGGGTGCACATAGAAGCCAGATGTGGGCTGCACTGGCAGTGATCACAGACCACCTGTTTCTGTGACCTCCAGGAGGTCAGGGTGCACATAAGGCCCAGATAGGAATCATGGTGCCAGCAGTTTGTGGACCACCTGCTCTGGTACCTCAGGTAGCACAGGGTATGTTCAGGGAGGGCCCAAATGTGAATCCTGGTGTTAAAAGTTCCTGTGCCTTCTGAGTCAGAATCTCCTGTCTGCACCAGGTGCATGGAGGGCAGAGACACAGACTATAATGGTGGCGGGGTTGTGGGTCGCCTGCTCTGCCCCCACAAAGTAGATAGGAATTACCTGGTTCTCTCAGCATTCAGCTGTGAACTGTGATGTCAGTGGATCATGTGCCACTTGGTTCTGTGACTCCAGGCAGTTCAAGGTGTGCACAGGTACCAGATGTGGGCTGCACTGGTGGTGATCACAGACCACCTGTTTCTGTGACCTCGAGGAGGTCAAGGTGCACGTAAAGCCCAGACAGGAGTTGTGGTGCCAGCAGTTCATGGATCATTTGCTCTAGTACCTCCAGCAGTGTAAGGCATGTGCAGGGAGGGCCCAAACGTGAACCCGGCTGTTAGCGGTTCCTGGGCCTTCTGAGTTAGAATCTCCTGTCTGCACTGGACACATGGAGGGCAGAGACACAGACTGTAATGGCAGCAGGGTCATGGGTTGCCTGCTCTGCCCCCATATGATTGTTATCTCTTCCTCTCTCAGTTTTCCCCTGACAAGAACGTAGTGACCTTCTTTTTCTCTTTTGATCACTCTTGGTTTGAAGCTCATGTTGTCTGCAAATAGAATAGTTACCCCTGCTTTTTTCTGGGTTCCTGTCACATGGAGTATTGTTTTCCATCCTTTGATTTTCAGTCTATGAATTTCCTTTTGAAAGGCCACGGATATAGCTCAGTGGCACAAACACCTGCCTATCAAGCACAAGGTGCCAAGTTTGATTCCCAGTACAAGAAAAAGCACAATCTCTGAAACAGTTAATGTTTAATTGTTTGATTAGTCTTGCATACCTATATCTGATAACCTGAGCAACTACTTTGAGGATAACAATAAAGTAATACAACAACCATTGTTGATTTCCTGTCATCTTGTTTTGAAATTCTGCATCATTTTTATACTTTTTGTGTTGTTTTGTCTTTGTTTTTGTTATTTTCTCTTTAAAATAAAGATAAATCAATAAAATGAATTTCCTTTTGAGTTAAATGTGTTTCTTGTATACAGCATATTGTTGAATTTTGTATCTTGATCCACTCTGCCAGTCTGTTTCTTTTGATTGGTGAATTGAGGCCATTTACATGAATGGTTATAACTGATATGTATTGGCTTATCTTTGTCATGATATTTTCCTGCTGTTGGTTCCTTATTTTTCCCCTCTGTTTAACTGCTTGCACTGCTTGGTGGTTCCTTTGAACTGTCATTCTCAGAATTGTGATCATTTTTATCTCTTTCTAGAACATCTTTCAATATTCTTTTTGGGGTTGGCTTGGTGATCATGAATTTCTCCAGGTGTTTTTTGCCATAGAAGTATTATTTCTGCATTAATTTTGAAAGATAGTTTTGCAGAGTACATCAATCTGGGTTAGAGATTGTTGTTTTTTGGCCCTGAAATACTTCACTCCAAACTCTTCTTGAGTTGATGGTTTGTATTGAGCAATCTTCCGTGATCCTGATGGGCTTTCCTTTGTAAGTGATCTATTTCTTTTCTCTAACAGCTTTTAATAGTCTGTTCTTGTGCTGAATTTCTGGGATCTTGATTATTATATGTCTGGGTGTAGATTTATTTTGGTTGTGGCTAATTGGAGTTCTGTATCCCTCACTTACTGTAGATGGTTTCTGTTTGGCTCAGTCCCCAGTCTTTTGCTGTGGTGTTGTTATTACCCCAGAGCTTCCAATATAGTTACACAAGGGAGAACAACTGATTACAACAGATGTGACATCTTAACTATTGTAGTACAATTAGCAATGAGCACAATTTAGAAACTTACCAAATGTGGTAACTACTGATTTTATACTTTAAACCATAGGAGCAAAGCCTATAGTTATATAACAGAACCAATCATAAATTATGAGTTTATATGTAAAGCGTTTCCCCTTGTTAGGATGGATTTACCCTGGGTGCCTCTGGACAAGCCTGTTGCCATGTGCCAGGTGCTTCCTGAGCTGGCTGCCCAACCTGCAGTGTAAGAGTATGGGCCAGACACCAGTGTTCCTCCAGACTGAGGCTTCTGAAGCCCCCAAAGTTCACCGAAGCTAAGTGCCGCTCCTACGATGATGGTGGAGGTTGAGGGGTGGAGTCTCCCTCCTCCCAAGCAGCTCACCAGAACTCTTGAGGTTCACTCTCTCCATTGTTTAATTAACAAATAAATTATAAACGTTGTGTATTGGCCAGCCTCCCATTATTGGGGAAAAAACAAAAATAAGTCCTGACACCTGCAACTTGAAAGAGAAGAGATATACTTGAGCTCATGGTTTCAAGGGTTCAGTCCATGGGCAGCAGGCTCCAAGGTAGAAACATCAGGGAAGAAGGGTCTGCTGGAGGAGAGATGCTCACCTCATGGCAGCCGAGAAGCAGAGAGCAGAAAAACCAGACAGAAAGTAGTGAGGGAAAGGAGTTGAGGACAAGAATACCTCCTTCCAGGTTATGTCCCAACAGCCTATTTCCTCCACCAGGCCCAACCACATTCAGTTATGAAGTCATCAACGGATAAGGCCAGCACCCTCATTACCCAGTCACCTCTCCAGGAGTGTCTCCATCCAGCCAGGTTGGCAATCAGGATTAAGTGGCTCACTCTGTATATGTATGTGTGCATTATCTTTAGTGACGAAGTAAGCACTAGTAACTGAAAATAAGTGGATGAATTAATTATAGCACATCAGTGAGATAAAGTACAGTACAACCATTAAATTCAACTCTGGCCAGATGTGGGTGGTGCAGCCCTTGTGATTGCAGCACTCGGGAAGCTAACACAGGAGGACTGTCAGCTTGAGCTCTGAGGTGGGTTCAAGGCCAACCTGAACTACATAGCAAGCCCCTGTCTCAAAAAAATCAACTCCCACATTATAGGTAACACATGCCAAATTCATTTTAATGGGAAAGGATCTACATAAAGAATTTCCTTACTATAGGTGGCAGGGCCAAGTGGTGTTGCCACTGTGGAAAGCAGTAAGAAGTTGATTAAAACATTAAATAGAACTACCATATGATCCAGCAATCCCACTACTGGGTATATATCCAAAAGCATTAAAATCAGGATCTCAAAGAGATATTTTCATAATCATATTTATTGCAGCATTACTCATGTAGCCAAGCGGGGAAGCAACCCAAGTGTTCATCAATGGATGGAAGGATAAGGAAAATGTGGCATACACACATAATGAAATATTATTGGCCTTTACAAAGGATGAAATCCTGTCACATTACATGGATGAATCCTGAGTACGTAATGCTAAATACAATAAATCTGTCACAAAACGAAGAAGGATCTATAGTATGTATTCGATTGAATATTCAGCATGGAGAAGAGTACTCAGCATGTCTGTTACTGTTTTGGAAGGAAGGTATGTGAAAGTCAGGCATGACCATCCCCAGCCAGTTTTGAGGCCCTTCAATGCACAGGAATCTGGCTCGCCAATAAAAACAACTTCTGAATGCTCCTGAAATTGTGCTGCTGGGGGTTCCTTGAAGTGTGTTCCTTGAAACTGGAGTGCTTGATGACTTACCTAATGTTTGGAGAAACCCTCATATTTATCGGGGCAATTCAGAGACCAGTCGCCTCTCCTATAATCTGTGTTGATCTTCTCTGCTTGTTAAGCTTCCTGGGCAGAGCTTCATGCCAATCGAGCTCTTCTTGGAGCACTGAGTTCCTTTTACGCAAATAGAAGGAGCTCAGGGAAAGTCTCCACTTGCATCCAATGTTTCCCAAGTGTCCTCACTTGAAAGGAGTCAGCGTACCAAAAGGCCATGCTGTGGGATGGCATTTCCTACTTTAGGAAATAGAACTTGCCAGGAACACCCCTAGTCCTGAGACAGATGTTTTTACCGATGCCAATTTCCTGTATAGATATAAATACCTTTTATGAAAGAATAGCTTTTCAGAGCTACTCATTAGTCTGCAGCTTCTCAAAATAATTAGCTCAAAACATTCCCAAGAAGATTGTATTGGGATGGCTTATTCTGGTCTCCTGTAGTTGTATTTTGAGATACAGGGTGCTGAGCCTCATTGTGGGCTTCTTGAGACACCCAAGGGAGTGTGTTGTGGCTTCCCTTGCCTTCTATTCATATACTCCATTTGGTCTCACTTCCACTTGAATATCCACAATTTAGGAAGACAAAGAGTTCATAGGCAATACCATGCCATTTGGGCACTGGAGTGGGTACCTCTTGAAATTAACATTTTCTCTAGAACACTGACTACCTAACAGAAATGTAGAGGCTGGCCCTGCAGATGCCCTGTGGGTAAGTAAAGGCAGGATAAAGTGTGGCATCTCTGCCTTCATTTTGCATCTGTTTGCTTTATTAACCTTAAAACTGGGTCAGATCCCTGCTCAGCTTTGCATATAGGAATGTTAATCATTCAAGAAACATCTGTCTAAAAACTGTAATACAAGGTTTATTAAGCCCCAAACTTACCTAACCTATCTCATCTCTCTTAAAACTGAAGACACCAACCTAAGAATGACTAGCTTATTTGCATCGCTCACAAGAATATTAATGGCAGCTTTTACAATGTCCTGATCCAGATCCCCTAGAGTGCATGCAGAAGTTTACAGTCACTGTCCTAAACCTGCCATCACCCTGGATTCCAGAAAAACAGAACCTTATAGACAGATGATCTCATGGCGAGGTCACAATTACACCGTGATGGGAACTGGGGCTGCCCCCTAAGCAGGAATAATCATCTCATGGGAACTGATTGACCCGTTGAGCCATACCAGTCCTGAGACATCAATTAACCAGACCATGGCTTGACCAGCACTACCTGCCCTGCCAGCCAAGAGCACTCCAGAGGACCTGGTCTGTAGAGCCAGATTGCTAGTGGGCTTCTATGACCCTTGCTTCTCTCTCTGGGCAGGGGAATACTGAGTTCAGGAACCTGTCCTGTTTTCAGTGACTGGGGACAGGTCATGTCTCTGAGCCCCAGGAAATTCACCAATAAACTATAAATCACCCTGTGGCACTGTTAATTCATTCTTCTGCAACAAAGGTAACAAAGTTAGCAATTCATAATTATAAGAGGGAGGACAGAGAGCCCAGTCAGTTTGACAAGAAGAAAGAGAAAAATATGTTCTATTTGGGTTTGTTTTTAGTTCTGGAGGCTGGACCCAGAGTCTTGCATATGCTAGGCAAGAACTTTACCATTTTGCTGCATCCTCGAAATTTTTCAATTTTATTTTGACATGGTGCTTCACTAAGTTACCTAGGCTGACCTTGAACTTGAAATCTTCCTGTCTCAGCCTGTTGAGTTAATGGAATTACAGGCATGAGCGCCACACCTAACCATTTGCTTTTGTTTTTTAACTTTAAGTAGGGCAAGGTTATGGTTCTGAGGTAGGACTGAAGAAATAAAGACAGGTGGAAAGGAGACAAGGAAAATCGTTACTAAAAATTGTATTTTTAAGAAATGCAATTTCTAGGACCTAGTCCAAGTTATGTAAGGCTGTTCATATCAGTATTCCCTTGGTTAATTTAGGCTCCTTTCCTGTCAGACCCAAAATTCCTTAAGAATATTTTAAGGAATATTTAAGAATATTTTAAGAAATTTTAGAATATTTAAGAATATTTTAAGACCATAATTTGGCTTGGTTGAGAAAGTAAAGAGTAAGACCCTAATCTTAAGATAAAGGAACAGGTTGATCAAATTCAAATATTGCTTAAGTTAACCATCATGGGGCTAGGGATTTAGCTCAGCAGTATAGCACCTGCCTGGCAAGTGCAAGGTCCTGAGTTTGATTCCTGGAACTGCCCCCAAAGTTAACCATCTTAAAAAATAAAAACAACTGGGCTCATATCTGTAAAATGGGCTAGTACCCTGGGGATGTGGGGCACCTTTTCCACAGGTCTTCATCCCTCATGAAAAGCATAAATGCTCCCAACTCGGGAAGATAGAGCACCTCTCCCTCTCTTGAGTGCCTCACTCTATTTCTTTGACTGTACACTCTATTTCTTTGACTATTTTATCTGGTTTAAAATTCTGCCTAATAAATCCTTTCTGTGCCTCTTATTCTCTGATGGGAGTCAGTGGCCCTGTGAACTTAGTTTGCAGGAAGAGCAGCTTTAGATTAGGAGCCCTTACGGACCTCCTCGGACCCTGTCCAGTTCAAACCTCTTACAAGAGAAGAGCCTGGGTGGGGGCCTGCCAGTGGGGAGCAGCGGGTAGCATCGGCAGTGACCCCAGAGCCACAGCAACTCCCAGGGATCCAGCCAAGGAACAAACGGGAACTGGAGCGCAACAGCAAGAGAGAGCTGCAGATGGAGGTGGATCAAACGGCCCCACGCCCTTCTCACTCCAACATCAAGCAGGAAGCATGAACTGAGTTACTGGGCCTCGGCTCTCACCCTGAACTCCCTCTGTGAGCACCTTGAGCCTCGGCGGCCTGCGCAATCACCACCTGTTCCTGACAGCAATGGGACGAATCCATGGGCTTCAGGACTCACCCCAAACTACTAATACGAGCACCAAGACAGTCTCCATACTGCTTGCATATATGAACCTTGTATGAACCCATAGCAGCAAATTAGATGAAAAGCAGCAGTCCAGAGGACTTCAAGATGGCAACCGGGAAGGCAGCAGAGAGAGAACCTCCCGGAGGAATGCCACTCAGACAAAGGATTATAGGAATATAGCAACATGTGAAGGACAGAAGGGAAAGAGGTGGGTATCTTGAACTCAGGAAAGATCTCAAATGGGAACTGAAGCCCTTGGAAAGACTAAGCAAAACCTCTTCTGGAGGAAAGGATCAGAGATCTGCCATGGCGCAGTCGGAGGGAGAGGAGATGGAGAAGGAGGAAGTCACTGCTCTAAACACACCTTTGGTCCACGCCCTCGTTCTGGCATTCACAGCTTCAGCTTCGGAGACCCACGCTCATGGAAGCCTCCTGACTCGGCCAGGGGAGAGCAGAGTACCAAGAGCTGGTGCAGGGCTAGAGAGGGGAGGGCGCAGCCAGGAAAAGAGGCAGTGGTGGTCGGAAGCAGTTGTTAAACCCAGTGTGAGGATGAGAAGTTAAGACAGCCACTGGGGCAGAGTTCCCACCCTGTGGCAACCTTCCTACTCGGCGCCTGGAGAGAATCAATGCAACTAGTACACAGCCCACCACGCCTGGCTCTGTGCCTGCCTCGAGGCAGTGGCCCACTGCCTCTCCGCTGGGTGAGTGGCTACTGGTGGAGAGCAGTGGGGAACCTCGGCGGCGAGCCACAGTGGCCCCCAAGGATCTGGCCGAGGGGCAGACAGGGGCTCCATTACCGCAACTGGAGGGAGATACAAATGGAGGTGGATCGTGTGGCTCCGTGCCCTTCTCACTCCAACATCAGGCAGGAAGCATGAGCTGGGTTGCCAGGACTCAGTGCCCACCCTCAACTCTCTCTAGGAGCACCTTGAGACTCGGCTGCTTGAGCAAGCACTGCCTGTTCCTGGCAACAATGGGACGAATCCACGGACTTCAGGACGCACCCCAAACTATTAATGTGAGCACTAAGAGGGTCTCCTTACAGCTAGCACATATGAACCTTGCTTGAACCCATAGCGATGGATTAGATGAAAAGCAGCAGACTGGGAGTCTGAAAAACAACAGCATACTCTATACAGCAGACCTGAGAAAAATCCTCCAACTCCATTCTGTGGCTCCGCTGAGGGCCCCGTGGCTGCTACGCTGTGGGCCCCACGGCTGCTCTGCAGTGGGCTCCGTGGCTGCTCCACTGTGGGCCCCGTGGCTGCTCTGCTGAGGGCCCCACTGAGGGCACCTCACGGACTAGACCTGCCCCCACCCATAGCACAGCGATGGGGTGGAGCCAGGAGGTCCACTGTGAGCATACGTGCTTTTCCACCTTCAACCATGCCAGTTTGTATACACGCATGTATGTTATAGTATAGTCTGAGGCAGCTATATCTCTTCCCAAGGCGAGAGTCCAGGGGTATAGATAAACCCAGGAATACAGTTATTATCACAGAACTAATCTTTAGACTCAGTTCATACCCTGAACTAACACAGTGAGAATGGGCCAGGG
>PVLD010010657.1:0-69655 GCA_004027595.1 Dinomys branickii | reverse complement strand
TCCACAGAAGACTGGATTAAAAAATTGTGGCATTTTTATATAATGGAATATTATTCAGCTATAAAGAAAGACAGTTTTGGGGACTTTGTAGGCAAATGGTCAAAACTGGAGTCCATACTCATAAGTGAAATAAATCAGCGGTACATGTGCAGGCAACGTATTGTATCACTGGTGTAAGAACCTGAGGGTGGGAATATAAGCTAAGAGACATGAAGGTAATCTGTTCAAAAACAAAGAACAGATGGGACGAGGCAAAAATGTATGTATGTATACATGTATATACATATGTGCATGAGGGCTAACATGGTTCTACTAGTGTATTATATCAATTAATGCTAAGGAATAATTGATGATGGGTTATTCGATCAATCTTGTATCTCTCTATGTGTTATCCTGAGCACACACTTCGAAGATATCGATATGCAAAGCAGAAACTATTGTTGGTTTTTATTTATTTTTTTGTCTTTTGTTTTCTGTTTTTTGTGTTTTTCTGTTATTGAGATGATTGTTTTACCAATTTCGTATGTCTATCTGTGTTCATGTATATACACTTCGAAGATATCAATAGGTAAAGCAACAACCATTGTTGAGTCCATGTCACCTTGTCTGTAAATCCGCTTTGATTGTACTACTTCTTATGCTAATTTGTGTGTTTGTTAATATGTTTTTGTGCTTTTATTTTTTAAAATAAAAAAATGAGTTTTTTGTAGATTTATTTAAAACTGTTAATATTTTTTGGATTTTCCTGAAGATTATATGAACCTGGTTCTAAAAATACAGGTAATATGGTTTGGAAAGAAACAAATGTAGCTAAGACATTCTACTTAAAAGATAAATTAATTATTTTCCTGCAAAGTAAACAAAAAGAAAAAAATATATTCTGTCTCCACTTAATAAGTGGAAGAATGTGTTTACAAGTTTGGTTGACAATTATATACTTCTTTGTTAAGTCAAATCATAAAAAGTAACTGTAGCTACCAAAAAAAGCACAACCAACCCCTCAATAGCCTCCATTATAGGCTATAAGAATCATGTATCACATCTAAATATAACTTTAAAAAAGAAATTAAAATTAGCTTCCAGGCAGTTATGGAATGGTGGATCTATCCAGGCTGGTAACAGGTTTTTCCATATGTTTAATGGCAACATAAGCAAAATGCACACTGAGAAATGAGCATCAGACACACTCTTCTTCATACATGAAAAGATGATGGATACACTGAAAACCTGAAAATTAATATTGATCAATGTTCCTCACAGTGCCATTATCATCTGGAGTGAGCTGGACAGGTTCATCAGTAAACTTAAACATGAGATCTCCTCCATGTACATAATCTAGAGCAAAAACACAATCTGATTTCTGTCTGAAAGCAAGAATTCAGTCCAATGGGAAAAGGTGAGTAGATGCCTTCTCCCAAACACACTGTGCTACCCAATCAATGCTGACAAGCTCTTTTATTCATAACCTTCATTGCATAAATGACTTTTAAAAAATCGAACTAATGATACTTTTGCCTGACTTCCTCTTCCTATTAGTAGGGGCAAATTGAAATTCTGAAAAAGTAAACTGAATGTTGTTCTTCCATTTTCCCTGTGTTCGCTGCCTCCTTTTCTTCAGCTTGTTTCAAACTCTCATGACCTGAAGAATTATGTGGGATTACAGTCTGCACAAGGTCTGAAGCCATGGATGTTTTATGTATTGTCATGGTGGGTTCCAGTGGCAAAGAATGTTGTGACAAGAGTGTGGCCGTTCTTATGAACCACTTCTTATAGTTCATGCACTTAAATACCTGCCATCCAGGTCCTCCTGCATGCTCTGAGCCAGTGGCACAATGAGAATGACTGCTGAAATGCATGGCTTGAAAATTATGGCCATTTGCACAAGAAAGCTTTCTCCACAGGAATGTACCTCTGGGGTAGTTGAATTTATCTTCTCCTGGCGGAGGCATTTTAGGAAATTCTGGTACATGAGATGAAGTGCAAATTAAGAGTTCAAAATCCTTGTTTGGCTCAGAAAGACTAAAGACTTCCTCTAACTCCATCAGGGGTGAAATAGCACATGGGCCTCCTTCCTCATCTGCTCATTTCATGGTGAAAAGCTGTTCTTTGTCAAAAGAACACATCTTGAACTTCACTGCATATATCTTAAAGGATACAGAAGTCTTAAAATGTGTTGTCATGATATCTCTTCCCATAATCAGGGCCTGTTGCAGAGAGGTGTGGCTTATGGAGGTGCTCAGGAAGAAGGGTTGGCCGCCCAGGGAAACTGGCACCAATGGCTCCAATGAGGTAGTATAGCCTGACTGCCCGCACTGACCACACTGGCTGGACTTCTGAGAAGCTATTTCCAATAGTGGTGGCTGGGCCTGGGTGGATGTATGTTAGGCTTCTCAGTGTCTCTTGGGAGCTGGTGACTGTGACTTTGGTCTCTCAACCTGGACTTCTTTAACTTTAGTTTTTTTGTGCCTGGCTCTGGGGAGACCTGCTCAGAGTTACTGGGTGTTTCTGGGTCTGGCAAAACTTGCCCTGGGCTCCTTTTCAGTGTCTGTACCATTGGTATTTGGGATTAGGGAGGCTTTGCGTGGCTATCTCATTTTTTCTAGGTCACTGGTGGTCAGTTCTGGGAAGAACTTTCTTGGGGTGTCTGTGGCAGTTGGGTAGCTGCTGCATTGTGACCTGTGGCATTTGGATGGAGTCAAGCATTTTCACTGTCTTTCGTTAATACTTTCCATGCCTGGGGTCCCAAGGCTGCATCCTGGTAAAGCAGGGAAGCAGTTCAGCAGGTTCACTATTGACCATCTCTTGCCAAATGAACTCGGGAGTGGCTGTTATTAGAGTCTTAAGGCTATTAACAAGGGTTCCATGTTCTATTTGGCATGTTCCCAAGAAAGTGATGCCGTGTCTTGGGGTTCTACAACCTGAGCCCCCCCCATAAGAAGGACCTATGGCCCATCTTTTTCTTCATACTAAATAAATCAATGGCTCCTTCTTATTTTTATCTAAGTATCTACATATGCATCTTTTAAATCTAATCTATCATCTATCTATTAACTGTATTAGTTTTTTACTTTTGCAGCACTGGCTCTTGAAACTTGCCTCTTCACATTGAACTGCATTCTCCAACATGTTTTTCAGATATCCGCTAAGTGTCTCACTAACTCACTAAATTTGTTAAATTGAGCTCCACCTGTGATCTTCTTGCCTCAGCTGTCCAAATGCTGGGTTTACACTCAGGCAGCATCTTGCCTGATTAAAGGTGTGATTTAGAAACAGCAAAAGAAAAACTAGGAAGGCTTTCTGTGACCTTGGGCACTGGTGACATTTTTACTGTTAAAGCAACATATGTACACTGACAACTTTGCATGTGTTAGGCACAGTGCTGAATGGTCTGTTCCATATAAAGGAGCCATTTGCTCTGAAGATGTAGTGCTGGGTATTTATACTTAAAGACCTTGCAGTTTTAGGAAGTTTTTCTTTCTGGATTGATTATGATACCATTTTCAGTTAAATAGGGAGTACTAAGATATTCCAGAAATTTCTAGAATAATTTTCCTTAAGAAATAGAAATGTTGGTTTCAGATTGTAATCTCTGAGGTGGTGATGGTGGATCCATAACAGGTTGCAGCTTTGAGGTGCACACCAATTATTATTTTTACCTAATAATACCAAAGTGTAGTAGGCAGTATTGTGACACAGAGTAAGGCAGGACAGCATGTGGTGATTGTATGGCAGGTAATCTTTTAGGGTTTTTTTTTTTTTTTTTGGCGGTACTGGGGATCGAACTCAGGACCCTGCGCTTGCTAGGCAGGCGCTTATTCCACTGAGCTATATCCCCAGCTCCTGGCAGGTAATCTTTTTATTGTAGACCCTAAAGATCATCATCCTAGGACACATACAGTGCTCTGAATCTTTCCTTGTGCACACTTGAAATCATTTCCTTTCCTCCTATCCCAAGGAACCGCAGTACTTTATGTCCCAGGTGGAGAGTGTGCACTTTCTAGATGTGGGAAAGCTGTAACTATTAAACATGCGGTTATTTTTTTGAGTTTTTGCAGAGAGCATTCTTCTGGAGTGAGATAGAATCTCAGTGTTGTTTTAATCTGGAACTCTCAAATGACCAGTGATAGTGAACATCTTTTCATACATTTATTTATTTGTACTTGTTCAACTGAGAAGTATATATTCATTTTACATTCCCAGTTTTGGACTAGGTCTTTAGGGAGGGTCTGTTTTTTTTTTTTAATTCTTTATATATTCTAGATATTAGTCCTTCATCTGAGGGACAACTGGATGAACTTTTTCTCATGCTATGGGCTGTCTCTTCACTTTGTTTGTGATTTCTTTTGCTGTGAAAGAGCTTTTCAATAACATGAGATCCCAGTTGTTGATTCTTTGAAGTGTTTCCCATGCAATTGGGGTTTTGTTCATGAAATCTTTGCTTACATCTATGTCTTTAAGAGTTTTACCTATTCTGTGTTCCAACAGATTTAGTGTTTCTGTTTTAATATTTAGCTTTTTGATCTATTTTGATTTTAGTTTAATCCATGGTGAGAGATATGGGTCTAGTTTTAGTCTCTAGCATGCGAAAAGCCAATTTTTCCAGCCCCATATATTGAAGAGGCTATCTTTCTTAGAGAAGTGTTTGGCCCATTGTCAAAGACAAGGTAACTGAGTGTGTTTGGAGTTCTCTCTACATTTTCTAAGCTGTTCCATTGATCCTCAGTTCTGTTTCTGTAGGTATGTGTATGTTTAACAGTACCATGCTGTTTTTATTATGGCTGTTTTGTAACATAATTTCAAGTTAGGGATTATGATACCCCTGACTTTGCCCAAGATTACTTTTGCTGTTCTAGGTCTTTACTAGTTCCAAATGGATTTTAAGGTTTATTTCTCTACTTCTGTCAGGTATGCTATCGGTAGTTTGATCAGGATTACATTAAATCTGTATAAAAATTTTGAAAGTATGGCCATTTTAAATATATTTGTTCTGTCTACCCAAGATGAAGTGATATCCATTGACCTTTCCATTTTTTAACATGGTCCTTCAGCTCCTTTTTCAGAGCACTACAGTTTTCAGTATAAAGGTCTTTTATTTCCTCCCTTAGATTTATTCTTAAGTATTTCATTTTCTTGGTGCTATTGTGAAAGACGTGGCTTTCTAAATTTCTCTCCTGTTGGGCTTGTTATTTGTGTAAGGAATACTATTGATTTTGAGGTACTGAACTTATATCCAGCTATGCTAATAAGTTTGATTATTAAATTTACAAGTCTTTTGGTGAAGTTTTTGGAGTATTCTACATAGCGTATCATTTCATCTGCAAGTAGTGATAATTTAACTTTCCTAGCTTTATCCCTTTTATTTCTTTCTGTTATTCTAGTGCTCTGGCTAACATTTCCAGAACTGTATTGACTAGAAGTGGTGCTAGGGGACGTCCTTGTCTTGCTCTTGATTTTGGGGTGAAAGCTTTCAATTTTTCACCATTTAGTACAAAGTTGACTGCTTGTCACAGATGGTTTATGTTAGATTGAGATAAAGACCATCTGTTCCAAATCTCTATAAGGCTTTTTAAAAAATCATGAAAGGGTATTAGACTTTATCAAATGCCTTTTCTGCATTTATTGAGATGATCATATTTTATTTGTCTTTGGTTCAAATATGATTTATTACATTTATTGATT
Organism: Dinomys branickii; assembly: GCA_004027595.1. Lineage (NCBI taxonomy): Eukaryota > Metazoa > Chordata > Mammalia > Rodentia > Dinomyidae > Dinomys > Dinomys branickii. Next base: position 63,976 of record PVLD010010657.1, on the reverse strand, counting down.
TGGTTATGTTGAACCATCCCTGCATCCCTGGGATGAATCCTACTTGATCATGGTGTATAATCTTCTTAACGAGTTGCTGCCTTGCTTACAAGTATTTTACTTAGGGTTTTTAAAATCTATTTTCATTAGGGAGATTGGTCTATAGTTCTCTTTTTTGGCTGGATCATTCTCTGATTTGGAGAGTATTGCTTCCCTTTATTTTTTTATTTTATAAATTTTTTGTTTTTAAAAGTAAAAAAAATGAAAACATTAACAAAGATCACAAAGTAGCACAAGAATAGTATGATCAAGACTGAATTATAGAGAAAGTGACAGGGAATTAACAATGGTTGTTGTATTACATATTGATAACTTCAAAGTGTATGCTCAGGAAAGCACATATAGACATACAATCTTGATCAAACAACCAATCATTAACTGTTCCTTACCATAAAGTGACATAAGTTAATAGTGGAACCGTGTTAACCATCCTGAATATACACACATAGTTGTCCCTTTCTTCCTTTTCTCCTTCCCCTCATCCCATTTGCTCTTTACTTTTGAACAGATTCCCTTCATACCTCCTAATTTGTATTCCCACTTTCAGGTTCTTACATTAGTGATAAAATATGTTGCTTATATATGTACCTCTAATTTATTTCACTTATGAGTATGGTGTCTAATTGTAACCATTTGCCTATAAAAGCCTCAAATTTGTCTTTCTTTATACCTGAGCAATATTCCATTATATAAAAATGCTAGTTTTTTTTATCCAGTCCTCTGTGGATGGACATTTGAGCTGCTTCCACAATTCAGCTATTAGAAATTGTGCTGCTATAAACATGGGTGCACATATATCACAGTGATATGATGTTTTCAGATCTTCTGGGAAAATATCCAGAAGGGGAATAGCTGGGTAGAATGAGACCTCTAGACCTAGTTTGAGGAGGAATTGCCAAACTACTCTCCAGAGTTTCAGCAGTCTGCATTTCTGCTAGCAGTGGAGAGGAGTCCCTATTTCTCAACAGCCTCGCCAGCATTTGTCATTGGATGATTTCTTAATGCTGGCCAATCTTACTGGGGTGAGATAAAATCTCAGTGTTGTTTTCATTTGCATTTCTCCAATGACTAAAGAACATTTCTCATATATTTATTTGCCATTTGTATTTCTTTATCTGAGAAGTGCGTATTCATCTCAGATGCCCATTTCTGGATTGGGTCTTTGAATTTGGACAGGTTCATGCTTTTTAATTCTTTGTATGTTCTAGATAGAAGACCTTTGTCTAAGGGACAGCCGGCTAGGACTTTTTCCCAATTTGTGGGTTTTCTTTTTACTGTGCTGGTGATTTCTTTAGATGTGCAAAAACTTTTCAGTAAAATGAGGTCCCAGTTAATGATTCTTTGAAGTGTTTCCCTTGCAGTTTGACTTTTGTTCATGAAGTCTCTGTCTACTCCTATGTCTTCAAGATTTTTACCTACTTTCTCTTCCAATAGGTTTAGAGTTTCTGTTTTAATATTGAGATCTGTGATCCATTTTGACTTGAGTTTGGTGCATGGTGATAGACTTGGGTCTATTTTCAGTCTTTGGCAAGAGGCAAGCCAGTTTTTCCAGCACCATTTATTGAAGAGGCTATCTTTCTTTCAGTGAGCTTGTTTGGCCCCTTTGTCAAATATTAGGTGGCTGAATGTGTTTGTGGTTTTGGCTGCATCTTCCAGTCTGTTCCATTGATCCTCAGGTCTGTTTTTGAGCCAGTACCAGTTGATTTTATTACAGTAGCTTTTCAGTACAATTTCAGGTCAGGGATTGTGATTCCACCTGACTTGTCCTTGTTGCTCAGGATTACTTTGCTATTCTGGGTCTCTTCTGGTTCCAGGTGAATTTAAGGCATGTTTTCGCTAGATCTGTGAGGTATGCTAATGGTAGTTTAATGGGAATTGCATTGCCTCTGTACAACAATTTTGGTAGTATGGCCATTTTTACAATGTTGGCTCTTCCTAACTGTGAGCAAGGAATGTTTTTCCATTTATTGAAATCCTCTTCTATCTCTTTTCTCAGAGTAGTGTAGTTTTTGTTGAATAGGTCTTTTACGTCCTTTGTTAGATTGATTCCTAAATATTTCAGTTTCTTGGATGCTATTGTAAAAGGTATGGTTTCCTTAATTTCTCTCTCAGTCTGTTTGTTGTTTATGTATAGAAATGCTTTTGTTTTGGTGTGTTGACTCTGTGTCCAGCTACTCTGATGAATTTGTCAATTAATTGAAGGAGTTTTCTTGTGGAGGTTTGGGATTTTCCATGTAAAGCATCATGTCATCTGCAAATAGTGATAGTTCTATTTCTTCCTTTCCTATCCTTATTCATTTTATTTCTCTCCTTGTCTAATTGCTCTGTCTAATGCAAGGGTTCAGAGATGTAAGCTGAAAAAGTGGAGCTGGAACACCTTAGGCAGTTCTGTGTGGGAGATTCTGGTCAGAGCTCAGAAGACCAGAAGGCTGATAGAAGTCCTGCCGATAAAGACCACCCTTTGGAGGTTTCTGCTGGGAAGAAGCACCACATTGGTTGCTGGACTCCAGACAATATGTGTTATGGCTAGGTAGAAAGTTTATCTGCATTTTGCTCATGTTCAGAGACTTTGAGACTAAGATTAAGGATGTCAGACTAATCTGTCAGAAGAAATTTCAAGCAGTCTAATGTTGAAGTGGTGGCATGGCTATTATTGGGGGCTTTTAGCCAGATTTATTTTGAGCATCAAGAGCAAAGCAGAATGATTTAAAATATTGTGAGTTTTTCCAGAAAGGAAGCTCCAGTAAAGCTATGGACTCCAAAGATAGAGCAGAGGAAAGACTGGTGATAACAGAAAAGGAGAATAGAAGAGATGGCCTGAAGGCATCACAGTGAGTAGCAGTGACCTCTTTACAGTGTCAGAGTTGCAAAAGTGAAAGACTGCTTTGAGAAGAAAGGTGCGGAGCACCGTGTTCCAGAGTGGTAGCAGCTTAGAGGGTTTGCCCCTCAGAAATGGATTCAGTGTGCTCAATGAAGCAGGCACTTGACCCCTACAGCCAAGAGAGAAGAAAGCCTGGGTACTGCTCTAGCTGGTGGCACACTTTGCCATCAGCCCCATGGTGTTGGCTTTAGGTGCATGCAGAATGCAAGAGTTCTCAGGTTAAGATGGCTTCCACTCAGATTTCAAAAGGCCTAAGAAGCCAAGCGGTGTGCCACTGAGAGGGCAGTGGCGCTCTGAGTGTGAAGCTGAAGGTGCAGCGGAATGCCCAGAGGTGTGGAGAAACCAGGAACATAGATTATCTGAGGAAAACTGCAAGAAGGGAGCAGAGCTGGCCCAAGAGAGAAGCCATGAGAGCTACAAACACTGGAAGCACGGTAAGAGATGAGGTACCCAAGCCCATTAGAGTTCACATCTTGCATATATTGCTTTGGCTACTGCAGATGGAACTACAGGACTTAATGTGTGCCCTCCTGGATTCTGGACTTGCTTTTTTCCCATTCCTTTGTATCTACCCATCTGTCTATACCTGTTGGAATGGGAAGGTTTATCTTGTACTTTAAATATTGGCAGTGATTAACTTTCTTTTCTTTTGTACAGGAGCTCATAGCTAATAGTTTGCCTTAAATCTCACAGGATACTTTGGATTTGTGCCTTTCAGCAGTAATGAAACTGTTAGAACTTTGGAAACTCTTGGAGATGGACTATATGCCTTTTGCATAAAAGAATATGCGTGAATCTTTGGGGGCGAGGGGCTGAGTGTTACAGTTTGTGTCTAGGTGCCACCTAAGTCCTCATGCAGTCTTAGGATGTTTCTCAGAGGTGGTTGACTCTAGGGTATGTGACTGATTCATGGTGCAATCCTGGGATTAAAGGTCAGTGATTGCTGGATCAGTACACTGATTGGGTTGGCATTGCCCTAATCCAAGTAGACTAGATACAATATAAGGAACAGAAAGAGGCTCCTCTTTCTCTCTCTCTCTCTCTCTCGCTCTCTCTCTCTCTCTCTCGCTCGCTCGCTCTTCTGACTTGTTTTTGCTGTCTTCTGCCATCATGAACTATTGCCCCTCTACCAAGTGCAACCCTGCCTTGCAACTAGCTGCTTATGGACTGTAACCTACACAAACTGTGAGCTAAATAAGCCTATATTCCTTTAACTTTGGGTGTTGGGTATTTTGTCTCAGCAATGAGAAAAGGAACAAAAACAATCTGATAAAATGTATAGAATAATTTCAATTGCTTTGCATTTACTTAAGATGTTCAACAAACTACTCTCTGGTCTATTTTGGAGAACATCCCATGTGCAGCTAAGAAGAATGCATATTGTGACGTTGTGTGGTGGAACACTGTGTAGGCATCTACTTAGTCCATTTGTTGAAAGGTTTGGTTCAGTTCTGACATTTCTTTGTCAATTTTTTGTCTAATTTATCTGTCTCTTTTTGATAGTGGGCTATTGATTTTTTTTTTTTTTTTTTTGCGGTACTGGGGATCGAACTCAGGACCCTGCGCTTGCTAGACAAGCGCTTATTCCACTGAGCTATATCCCCAGCCCCGATAGTGGACTATTGAGGTTCCCCATTATAGTTATATTAGTGTTTACTTGAGTTTTCATGTCTATTAATATTTATTTTATATAGTTGGGTGTGCTAGTGTTTGATGCATATATATTGATTGTTATCTTTTCCTCTTGGATTATTCCAAGTGACTTTTGTCTCTATTAATCAGTCTTGGCTTGAAATTCATTTTGTCTGAAAATAGAATAACTACCGCTGTTTTATCCCAGGTTCCTATTGCATGAGATATTGTTTTACATCCTTATCTTTCAGTCTTCTAATTTCTTTTTGAGTTAAATGTGTTTCTTGTATGCAGCATATTGTTGGATCTTGTTTCTTGATCCATTATGACAATCTGTTCAATTTGATTGGTGAATTGAGATTATTTGCGTTCATGGTTGTCTTGGTTACTTTTTCCTCCTTGCTGAGACAAAATACCTGACGCCCAAAATGAAGGAAGGAAAGGTTTATTTAGTTTACAGTTTGTGGAGGTTTCAGTCCATACTTGGCTGGTTCTGAGGCAGAGTGGCACATAGCAGAGCCCAGACTGTTCAGGGCAGGAGAGCACAGCAAAAACAACCAGCAAAAGGAGGAATGGCGGCAAGGAGCCTCTTTTTACCTCCTTTACATTGTAAACAAGCTACCCCCACCCAGGGGGTGTGAACCTCTCACACAATCTCCATGCCCTCCTCTTCCACAGGCTTAGGATGTGTACAAAGTAAGCACCCTGGCTTCCTCCTGAGTCACTCAGCTAAACCTCTAGACTCCCCAAGTTAATACAATGTATCAACCATAACAATGGTTATCAATGATATATATTGACTTGTCCTTGTGATATAATTTTGCTGTTGTTTATTCCCTTCCTTTTCCCTTTGTTTAACTACTTGCCTTACCCAGTGGATTCATTATACTGGGGTTCATTGAATTGTAGTCTTCATTATTTTTTTTCTAGAATATCTCTCAGAACATTTTGGAGTGTTGGTGTGCTGGTTATGAATTTCTTCAGTTGCTCTTTGTCATGGAAGTATTATTTTTCCATTTTGAAGGATAGTTTTGTGGGGTATATCAATCTGGGTCTGGGTATACAAGAAGGAACAACTGATTTGAACAACTATGTCACCTTGGTCAAAGTAGTACCATCAATAATAATAGTTGTATCAAGCACAGCCTAGAAAATAACAAACTGTGGTAACTATTAGTTTGTCACATTTAACCATATGTAGAAGATTTGTAGTGATACAACAAAATCTAAAACAAATCAGAAAATCAAGTATAGTAAATATCCCCTCAGTAGAGTGACTTTATCATCAGGGGAGAAAATTTAAAAGGGGAAAGTGGAAAAAATAGAGAAATCAAAGAAGAGAAAGAAGTGATAAGCAAAGCAAAGGAATGTTATGTAAGTTTTGGGAAACTGGTGAAAAAGACAGGAGGGAAGGAAATAAGGGAAAAAATGGAAATAAGGACAAAACAATAACAAAAAACTAGAAACAATGTTCCAACTCATAAAAACAAGAAGAAATAATCAAGACACACAAAAAAGGAAGAAAAGTCCACTTCAGGATGTGTCTGTGCTGTCACTGACAGAGAAAGTGGGCAGACAGAGCCCAGATACATGTTGGTTGATCCAGGCAAGCCTGCCGTAGAATTATGGCAAGGTGTTGGATAATCCCAGCAAGCCTCTACTATCAAGTACATTGAAGTCCAGGCTGATCCTGGTTTCTGACTGTGAGGCTGGGACTTAGCTGTTCAGTCCACAATTCTCTTGGTGCCTCTTCCCATCTTGAACTTGGCTCCCTCGCCTTGGGTGTCTCCCAGTGCTGCACCTTGCTCTGACAGTAGGAGCTGCTTTAGACAGCTGCTCTGAATTCCGGTTCAGCCGACCCCTTTCCAAAATGGCGACCAGCCAATTGTCTTCTTCTGGGGACATCTGAACCGGAATTATTCACCAAGCACTGCAGCCTGCAGTGTGCACTGCTCCATTCCACTGCTGTGTTTCTCCACGGAGGCTTCTAGAGTCACCTGTACTTGCCATGGCTCAGTAGGTTCACACTGCTCCTCTCATGCCACAAACGGGACTTCAGGGAGAACGCACCATTTTCCACGTCCCGCTTGTGCATTGAGGTCTCCGTCTTTGCTCCCCCTGTAGACTCCAATTCTTGCTTCAGATCCTTGCTGGGATCCAGGGATCCACTTTCTCTTTCACCTCTTCCCCACTTTGACATATTCCAACATCTGGACTCCAAATCTTAAAGAGGCTGGTTTGCTGCTGCTCACCACTCCATCATATTTTGGAAGTTTCCACATTCTTAAGCTAGAATGAAGCAGTGGCATCCACTGTAGAATGAGTTATTGTTTATTCTTTGAGGTTGAGCTATCTGATTTCAAAGAAGAGTAACTGTTGTTTAGAACAAATTTCATTTTACTAAGACCATTCGTTTATCATTTAATCAGAACAGGCTTAGGAAGAGATTTGTTCTTGTGAAACAGTCTAATACAGGAGTAGTTTTCAAAGTGATTCAACAAGCATCGTGTCTCATAGATAACTCATTTGCGGGATGATATTATTTGCAATTGCAAAGAAGCATGCGTGGCTTAAAATAAAGAGTTATTGTTCTGTATAAAATACATTTGACTGATATAAGAATTAATGTACTTAGAGTATAGCTAAGTTTTTAAGTCTTTTAGGCTGGAAAATTTGTTAAGAAATTGCTATTTTTGGAAAGACTGCAATTGATAGCTAATCTTACATCCATTCATAGGCTGCTTCAATCATTTTCTTAAGTTCAATGTGAGTCTCTTACAAAATTTGGATTTGAAGGCTGAACTCCTCACATGAAGGATTTCGTGGTGGTTTCATGCCCACTGCACATGGATTTGTGTCTATCCGGAGAGAGAACACTAGGCTTGAATTAAAGGATTGGGCAGACTAAGAAGAGGGAGAATAAAGAAGAATTAAGGCAGGCAGACAGCAGTGTGAACGAGTTTTTGCTTTTTATTATTCATCTGCTGAATCCTAGGATTAAGAGATTCTATTGTTTTCTGTTTTAGACCGAGACGACCTTTATAAATTTAATACATATGTAGTAATTCTTTGTAGTCTCCCAAAAACAAGCAACTAAAAGATTTGTGACTAACCCCTAGAAATTGTAGAAAACTTCTTGTGTATTTTAAAATGTGTGGGTAAGTAAATAGGTCACCTCTATTTGGAAGATTTATGATGCTGACAATCACCACCCCTCAGCCTATCTGAATGTTTTGTGCGGCATTTCACTGGCTTTGATTCAGTAACAATAGTCAGTTTCTGTGCTCTTGACAACAAAAGCATGCGCTACAAACCTCCTCAAAGGTATGTGCTCATAAGAGGTTCTGAAAGTCCTTGTTTATAGAATTTACAAATCTGTTATCCATTAAGCTTTGCGACTTAAGGACTCTCACATGTCACTGAGGGCCAACATTGACCACCTTTATGGTTGGAGACAAAAGTAAACATTGCCAATCTATAGGTTAATGCCTAACCTTCTGGGGAGATTGAATGGAAAGACCAGCATGCTCACAACTTCCCTCAGTAACCACAGCTCAATTCTACCCTAATACCTTTCAGAGGCGACCAGAACACAGGATATTTTGGGGGATGTTTTGGGTTAGGAAATTTACTCACCTATTCCTCCTGGCTTGGAGAAGTTGGGAGGTGGCATCGATGTGACTGTGACTCTCTACCTTTCCTTTGTTTATATTGCTTTTTCCATTGTTATCTTTTCCATATTTCCTTATGAAACACAGTCCTGCCATCTTGGCATCCACTGGCTCTGAAATGCTTCTGAGTCATCCACACTTTCTCTGTGGGACACTGGGGTCTGGTGTCACTCTGACTGGAGAGCCTGGCCTCAGCACTTCTCTGGGTTGGTCAATACATTCTATACATGTGTTACACTCAGGACAGAATCTGCTAGTGCCTCTGCCTTGTTAGTTTTCTCAAGTTGTCCAGAAAAGTGTTAATAATAGCATTTTAAAACTGAGAATATCTGTTCACTTTTAAATGAGGGGGTCAGTGGTGCTATCAGTCCAAGATGCATATATTTGTGCTTTATGTGGGTAGAAGCAAGTGGCTGTGTACAGCCAGTGATGTAGTTATTTCAAGTGGAAATTGTTTTCAGTTCAAATATGTGCACTCTTGTTGAGTGAAACACAACCCAAATAAATTCTACAGAAATAAGACCTTGTTTCAGCTTTTATTATACTGTTTTCCATAGTAATCCATTATTTTAAAACAAAGAGAACAGTAGCAGGACTATTTTAAAAGACATTTTTGCTAACATTGTTCTTGGAAGTTTAAATTGCAACAAAATTTGTGGAGGGCAAATCATGGTATATTTTGAAATGCTTCAGTCTCAGATACTTTGAACTTAAGAATTTGTTTTGAATTTACTCAGGAGAAAAATACCATAATTCTACCAAACATTTATATTATAGGATTTTTAATTTTTAGAGTTAATAGTGAAAGAGGTAATCTTATGAGTCTGATAATTGGTATCAATTTTTAAAATCAATATATATGACTAAATGATTTTATGAATTTAAAGTTACTATGCAAAAAGTTAAAAATGGTAACCAGCTCATAATAGTAGTTATTTTTTGGTAATAATGAGAAAATGTTATTTTCTTCAATAGGTTTTTCTTTGTTTTGCAACTTTTTCTATTTTGAATGTTTATTTTTAAATGAAAAATATGACATAAAGAAAATGTCTCCGTGCTAATTATTTTTAACCAGAATCATCAAACTATATTATTCACTTGACTTTTACAGAGATTGTTCACCTTTTGATTACCAGAGAATTTTATTTTTTCTCTCCAAAGCCCACTCTCTATTGATTTTGCTGTTCATTAATATTGTAATTCAAAGGGAACAGGGAGAAGAGAAAGGAGGCACACATTCATAGGATTTTCTTAGGGGCTGCATTTGCATTTACTTTTTATTCATAAAGGGTAAGAGAATGTCTTTTAGTTAATGCAAAAAATTACTCTTTAAACAAATATTTTGCTAGTGCCTGTTAAAGTGATAAGATTACGTGAGAATAAGCAGCAAATCTTAAGAATGAATTATCAAAGTCTTTGTCTCTTGTAGGAGAGAACTGAGGAGCAGACTCCATAGAAGCAGAACACCAGCATGGTTTTCTTGGGTGGGGAGAGCCACTGCAGGGCTTCTTCCTCGGGAGATTCCCAGGGAGAAGATCTGTTGTTTAACACAAGAAACTCAGATCTCTCCCCCAACCCTTAGTGTTCTCGTCTGTTTTAGTCTCTTCTAAAAGTTTTTCAGCCACGTAATTTATATGTTTCATTATTTAAAACGTTTCAACTGTAGAATAGTACTGAGCAAAAATGACCATGTTCTTGATAATAATAATGATGAGAATGATCATGATGGGCTGGACAATGAACTCTACCTGTTTAATAAAAAGAATTCTGCCCCTAAGAACTGTACATTCTACTTGATAGACATTTAAACATTTGTATTTTTGATCATGATAATGTATTCAATAACATGGGCTCTTTATGTGTTTTGGTTGGTCTAGAAAAACAGAATATGTGATAGAAGTGATAACACAGGTAGGTGGCCTTGCTTGCTTATTATTTATTTATTTATTTATAATTAATTAATTAATTTATTGTGGTGCTGGGAATAGAACAATCTGACTGAGTTGCCCAGGCTGTACTCAGATTTGTGGTCCTTTTCCCTCAGTCTCCTAAGTAGCTGAAATTTTGGGTGTCCGCCACCATGCTTGACAGGTTATCTTTTTAAATGTCTGATGGCTAAAATATTTTCCTTTAATGGTCTTTCTAAATGCAGAAATAAATTGGTTTGTGTTTAGAGGATTGAAAATATTCAGTGCTCCATGTTATTTTATTAATGCTGCAGAGTTTGAAATTAAGAGGTTACATCTGCTAGCTCCTTGCTTGACTGTCCGTTTATATGATTGTGTCTGCTCTATTCTGAAAAGACAAACGTCTAGGCCCTTGATAGGAAAATTTCCCTGACAGAAAAAGTTATCCTGGGAAAGTCACTCTGCTTAATCATGATTGATTCAGATACAATGTCTCAAAAATTCATCTGCCTCTACACCACATCCGTGGGATATGCTTGTATACCCGAGGTGAGCACTGACGGTTACTTTGCGGTAATACATTTTAGAAAGGATTTGAACTGCTTAGTAGTGGGTAGTCTTGAGATGGTGTGCAAGATATTGTGAAATGATACTTTTTCAAATATCTACTGAAGAACTTTAATACTTTATTTTCTTTTTTGATGATAGAAGGAAATAAATTTCATTGTAGAAAATTTGGAAAATTCATACACAATAAAGAAGTGTAGAATTACCTGTAATCTCCAAACATAGATGTAAATATTGTTAGCAATCTTGCATATTTTCTTTTAGATCCTTTTCTTCTGTATATTTATATATTTTGCTAATTGAGATCCTTAAGTATTTGAATTTGCTTATTTCACAATCATCATGATTATTATTATCCTTAGCATAAAATTCCTCTGAAATATATTTTAGATTTATAATATTTAATCAATGAATCTCAAGAATACCCCTTTCGACATTTAGGTTGTTTGCAGTTATTAATTATTCTAAATAATGATGCACTGAACATCTTTTGCAAACATTTTTGTCTATACATTTGACTAGTTCTTTAGAACAGATTCCTAGAAGTGGAATTTCCAGGCCAAATAGTATGCTATGCTTTAAAAGTTATAAATTTATATTGCCTTGGGCATTTAAAAAATCAAATTTATAGAAAATCAGATTTATTTGCTGGGAAATGATAGCGCTGAAAGTGGGAAATGGGCAGATAGGACGTTAAGCTTTGTTTGAACTCCCGATTAATCCTCATGATTCAGACTCTTTGAAACATCATTTCAGTTCTTCATGCCTTAAATTAGTCATTCTGTGGAATAGTTAAATAATACCACAGGTTATCTTGTTGCCTTGAAGAGAATTTTAAAGTAGGCTGATTGACAAGAGTTTTTTCAAATATTTTGAAAAATAATTTAAAAAGTGCTGTGGAAGAATAAGTAACACCAGTCTAGTTGTTTTCTTTGTGTTTGTGAACCAAAATCAGATGTTTGGACCTCTGGAGCCTAGAGGTTTGGCTGGGAAAGCAGGAGACAATGAGACTGGCCAAAGCAGCATTTACTGTTCAGTATAATTTCAAAGCTATGCTAAGAGAAAGGAAGCTCAGTGAAGAATTTCTGACTGAGTCAGAGGCAAAGTTGAGAGCTATCACCTGCTTCAAGGAGGACAGCTTTGGATGTGTGCATATGTATGCATGGCACACTGCTGCAGTCTAACTTTATGACTTTTAATGACTCCGACCACCTAATCACTTGTGAAAGGATGTGCTGGAGTTCGCCTTCACTCAGCTTGACAAGGTGATGGGAGGCATATATCTTCCTTACATGAAAACACTTGTCAGTTGCATCATATTTGGTAAGACAAGCACCAATGTCACCTTGGGGGGAAAGAAAAGTAACTCCGCTGACATCCAATGCATATGAGTTTCCAATATGCTGCAACATCGCCTAATTTTAAGTGAAATATGCAAATATGCCCTATTTTGTCTGTAGTTTTTATTTTCCTGATGCTTTCTCTAAGTGCCACATCTTCTGCTGATGGAAACATTGTGTAACTTCTTCTGAGCTGATGCATATTTAAATACGCAAGGGGAAGGGTTCTCAGCCTCTGAGTAGAAGCAACATGGTAAGCCAAATGCAAATCTCTCAGTCACCTCTCCTGGTTTTGTTTGTTTTTATTTTATTTTTGGACTTGGGTTGCACTTATAAAAGTGGCTTGCTTTAGTTCAAACTGCTGAATTCAAGACTTTCATGGATTTTAGGTCAGTAGAATAAAGTCAGAGCTCATTAGCTTCTGAGACTAAGCTACCTGGGCAGCAGAGTAATGACTGAGTGAGTTATGATAATGAGGGATGAATGGGTAGGGGGGTTATATCACAGCTTCACGCGAAGTCTCCTGTTCCTCTCACCAAACTTTTAAGAAGAAGGTTAAAGCAAGCATATTTTTAAAAAGTCTTATGGTAGGTTTGTATGTTTATTTGGTTTTGAGTTCTAAACTACTGCATGTGGGTAGGGTACCTAAAGAATTCTAGGGATGAAATATCCAAAAGCCAAACATTACATCTCGTGTGGATGCCCTTAATCAGGAAAATGGGCTGGATGTTTTTCAGAGTGGTGGAGTGCTATTCCCTAGGGCAAGGAAAAGGTAAGTTGGAAATAAGACTGCTGTTGGAAAGGAATAAGCTTTATGTGACAAAAGAATGCCGTAGAGCTGCTTTAGGGTGACATTGCCCGTGTCCAGCATAGCTACTTAGTGCCCCGTGAAAAGCAAAGGCAGTGCTTTCCTGGCCATCACCCGTGACCTCATGAAGCATCTTTTTTTTTTTTTTTTGCGGTACTGGGGATCGAACTCAGGACCCTGCGCTTGCTAGGCAAGCACTTATTCCACTGAGCTATATCCCCAGCCCTCATGAAGCATCTTATATAGAGAGATGAATGTTTTCTTTGGGTACAAAGGAAGATTTGTTCTGTGAAATATGTTTAATGTGATTTTTCCAGGTTGTTGTAAGCATGTGAAGACCAACTCCCCATAGTGTGCCTTTTAGTTTATTTCTTTGTTTTCATTATATTTACATCTATTGTGGCTGGTATTGTCTTACAATTTGGTTAGCTATTAGAAACGAAAATGGTCAAAGCTTTAATTTTATTTCAAATATACATGTTTCCTTCTACTCCTGCTGGCTTCATGCGTTTGGTCACCTTTGAGCGGTTGGAGTGGTGTAGTAGAATTCTGTCTATTCGGGAAGCCAAAATTAGTGAGGCATTTCTCACATATGTAGAGAAAACTAAGGGTTATTTTCAGTTTGATGGCAATTCATTTTTATTGTGCTGGTCTCACCTCATGAGGAAATGGGTCATGTGATGTGTTGGGCCTCCTTGCTTCTGCAACCATGCGACAAAAGAGACCACGTGTCAGGATCTGTGTCCTCACCTGCTAAGTCCATCCACTGTTAATTGAAACAGTTGGTGGGTACTTTGGTATAGTTTTTAGAATGCCAAGGAATAAAGATCTGCTAGTCTGTGATTGTCTCTACGTCAGCCTAAGATAAGGCTGTGACAGCTATGTGATATGGTTCAATTTACAATGATACACACTCAGGAGAAGTGTTCTCTCACGCTCAGAAATGGAAAGACTAATGTGAAAACATTGCCTTAGAAAGTAACATGTAAAAATGGCATTTTAAAATTCATTATATTTGTGGCCATTCGTAGAAATATATTTATTTTAAAGCCACTAATGAGAACATGTGAGACAAAGCCATGGAGGTCACATTAATGATAAAAGTGCTCTCCTACCCATGGAGTGGGTAGGCCATGTTGAAAAATTTCATTTTAAATATCAAAACTTTGTTCCTTCCCAAACTTCACCCTAACAACCATGTGTTAGTATTATGATTATTATTAATGTTATTGTTATATTATTTCTTTTTTAAAAGTTGGTAAAAGTTACATTACTGTGAGCACTCAGGTGTGAGTTTAATTATTTTAAATTAGGAGCCATTTGAGAATGAAGTATCTCTGCTCACTGCTAAAATGAAATACATGTTAGTATTTCACTGAAATGAAATACATGTTAAGAAACACATTTTCACTCATTGTGCAATTGTCTCTCACAAGATTGTTTGGAAAAATAATCTACTTAAAGTTTATTATTGTATTGCTTCTTCCACTTTTTGTCCATCAGTTACACATTTCCAGCACTTGCCATTGTTCAGGATTGGAGGAAGCAAACAAAGAAAACCCACTGAATTGTCGTATGACTGTTTGGGGTAGTCATGAGCAACAATTTCTTCTTGCATGAAACAATAACATTTAAATTTTGTGGTTATGTATCATGAGTGTCTGACAGCAGAAACCATTGTGATTGGCAGGAGGTAGATTAAATTTATGGGTTTTAGGTTTTTTTTTTTTCTTAATAAGGATACCTTGAGAAAGTCCAAGGGAAATGAAAGTCAGTTTTGTCATCTCACACAGATTTCAAAGGCAGGGGGCTACACCAGGGCTTGAAAGGTCTATATTACACTGCTGCTGTCTAGCCATACCTGACAATGAGACATACTGTATTTGCTCACGGTGCTGGAGTTTATCATGCAAGAAGAGTAATTATATTTGAATTGTGTCAGCCAGCCACCCTAAAATGAAGGAACGTCAACGAATGTTGCTCCAAGGAGAAGGGGATGATTAGTTATAATTATACTCAGTGTCCAAGAAAATGCTTCATTCCCTCATTCTGTTGCAAAAAGGAAAGGGAAAAAAAACCCAACAAAAAATTTTCAACACTTCTCAGTATTTTTTGAAACTTTTAAGGTGGCCATTTGTTGTAGAAATTTCATATAAGCTCTCTGGTGTGACCATTTAACTATCTGGGGAGGTGGTTGGTCTGTGCATAGTTATATAGTTTTAAAAAATAGATAATGTGCAACACATCTTTAGATTTTTCTTCCTTGCCATCTGTAGACAGTCCCCTAATGGGAAAGTATTAGACAATAGGAAGCAAATTACTTAACTGGGTTCATGTACATAGTGCAAAGGTATAAAATATGGCTTTAGAACCACTCATGAATATGGTGATGTGATTTATAATCCTAGTCAGAACAACTCTTTGAGATGAATATACAGAGTGTCATTTCTTGTGTGTATGTGGGGGGGCAGTGAATGGTGCCTAAACTTAGCTTTAATTTTCTAAAAATACACACTCCAGTTTTTTTTCTCTGAGTCTTTTTAGTTCCTATGTTCTGTTGTATAATATTTCTCAGTGTGTAGTATCTATAATGAGCCTAGAGGGAAAGTTGTAGGGATATTAATTTCTTGGTTAGCTCTATTTCATAGTAGTTGATTTCTATAACTTCCAGATATATCGATTTGGGGTAAATTTCTCAGTTGAGCAAATTTTTATGATGTTGAAATGATCATATAGTTTATAGATCAGTTATTCTTCAAATAAGTTGTTGTTCTCATGGAATTAGCTTCACTTGTTAATATTGAGATTTGCATGGTCTGGATAACTTTCTGAAACAATCTCAATACCATAAGTGATGAAAAGACAAGTACAAGCAGTTAATTTAAGAAGGACAGGGGGCTGGGGATATAGCTCAGTGGAATAAGCGCTTGCCTAGCAAGCGCAGGGTCCTGAGTTCGATCCCCAGTACCGCAAAAAAAAAAAAAAAAAAATTAAGAAGGACAATGATGACATATTTATTAAAAAACATTAGAACTTGCCTTTTTCGTACATTATTTAATCCAGCTTCCCTAGCAATCAAGACATGGATGCATATATTTTAAATATTGCTTCTGTTATCTCAGTAATGTAGCATATTATAATTATATAATCAGTACTTATTTTCAGTGGAAATTTAAATAATAGTAAAGGATTTTCAAAGATACTATAATGATAAAAGCCATAGAGAGGTTTTAGTTCCACTTTTAGCAACATAGTTTAAAATGTACTTCTGTTATCTAAGTAGTATAGTGTGGAGTTTTGTAAATATAATTGTATATTCAATATATACTTATATTCACAGAAAACTGAGATAAAACTGGTGCTTTTTCAAGTTCCGTAATGATACGAGTCATAGAAATGCTCCAGTTTCCCCTGTACCATCCAGTTGGATAACTATATGCATCACTCAGAGTGGCCTTCATTCCAGGTCCTCAGCAAATGTAGCTTTCACAGAATTCTTCAAACTCTATAGATAATGTGCCATGTATGAATTGGGGTCATGACATAGTGTTCATTCACATCATACCCCCCTATTCCACCAGGAACCACAAAGTCATTGAGATAAAAGTTCATAGCAAACTGATGGAAATGTTGCTCAGTGGAGCTGCCTGCTTCAGGTGATACAGGACACCTTGGTGGCAATCTTGATTTTGTTAGTTCGATTTAATAATGTATCTTGCAAACACTGTTTCTGCAATGAACTGTTTAAGTAGTCCGTCCTTGTTCTGATTTGGTTTTAGTTTTCATATATTTAGGTGTAATGGGACCCATGAATCAATTTTTGAGTTGTAAAATCTCTCTGTAAGACTTTTAAGAATCCCAAATAGTATTTAACTAGAGTAAACATTATATCTTAGGGATATTGCCAATCTATAATTTCTTATATTTTTTGTCTTCAAATGAACTTTAGATATGGCTGGACATCGTTCTTTTCCTACTGTTAATAATTATCTCCAAAGTCACTTATTTTAGCCAAACACGCAAAAGCACACTGTTGAGTCAACAGTGTTCCTCATTCATGGCCCACTATGGAGTAGACTGGCTGATGCAAACTTCTCTTATTTTGTCTCATTTTCCCCGTTCAATTGCTAAGTTCCACTCCTGTGCCACTGTGCCATAGACATCTGCTTTAATATATATCTTTGTTGTTGTTTTGGTGGTGCTGAGGACTGAACCCAGGGCCTCACATGTGCTAAGCATGTGAGGTGCTACTGAGTACACAACCCGGGCTCTGTCCTGTGACATGTCTTTGAAAAATATGGTGAATATTTAACTTTTTTAAACAATCCACTACAGTAAAAGACATACTACCATGAGTCCTCCTCAGTGTCCCCTCTCCTGCCTTGCTTTGAACATCATTCTTACCACTTTCTGGAATAGTTCTAGAAGTCCCATTTGGTGAGGACCTCGGTTCCTTTATCCACTCAAAACATTTACCTTTCATGGAACATGGTTTTTAGTGTATTGCACAATGATTAACAATAGGCAAAATGACGTCCAGAATGACATCATTTTGTGTTGTGCTGTGTTGTGCTGAGTGCGTGTGTGTGTGTGTGCGTTAGCTTGAGCCCTTTGTTTCTTTCTTAGCTCCTTCTTATTAGAATTTTTTCACACATACTTTCTGTCTCCCAAATTCAATTAGCAATCAAAGATCAGAGCTTCAGAAAAGAAGTTAAAATGACGTTTGATGAGTGATACTACTTGCTGAATATTCTTGTCAAGCCCCATTGTCTGAAAAGCCCCCCATTGTGTGGGTCCACGGCTGTATGGCATGGTGTCTTCGGTTTACTGCAAATATAGACCTTGTGTGTCCAGGCGAAGAGGACTGTTGCTGTGGAATAAGTGGTGTCAGCACAGATGAGCTGAGAATCTCTGATTGGTTTCTGGTGGGGAATTATATACAGTTATACCATGATGTTGACTGTTGTTTCTTTCATATTTTACTCTCCTGTCTTTCTCAATATACTTGAAGTCTGACTGTCCAGAAGAAATGCAATAAAAATGATTGTAAAGGGACATAGATTCTTTTGCTTTGTCTTAAGAAATCTATTACCTTTATGCAAAACGTAAATAACCCCTTCTTAATTTAGGAGATTTGGTTATATTTTTAAACATCATTTTTTCCCTCTGTATAACAGAAAAAAATTAACCTGGGCATCCTGCTATGCCACTGTGCTAGTGATAGCTCTCTGCCCTAACTTTATTGGAGAGAAACAGTGGTTTTTTTTTTCTATTTCCATTGCAACTTTTCATAGTGTACTTTTAAAAATTAGCTGACAAGAACATTGATTTACATAACAATTATTAAACTACCCTAAAAAACTAAATATTTTAACAGGTCCATAAGAATAACAATAATAAAAAACCCTAGTTCTTTAACTTTTAATGTACATCTTATTAACAATTCCTAACACTCTTTGGAATTGAACAGTCCGTTCTGGCTTGCGTTGGCGCTGGGCATGGTTATTAATTCATTAGGGAGTGGTGGATCTGTTCTTAGGCTCTTCAGCCTCTTTGGTCCTAGGCGCCATGGAGAGAGAGGAGGAGGGGGCGTGCGGAGACAGTGAGGGAAAGAGGGAGACAGGAAGACAAAGCCTGAGAGGGGGCCGATGACATTGGAGGTGACACGTAGCTATCATGAGCTTCCTCAGTCTGAGGGGAAGAATAATAAGGGTTTTCCCTGCCTTCTACAGCCCGAGGACAACCCTATGGCCACAACACCTTTTCTAATCCCATTTTCTGTGTGCCGCGTGTCATAATCCGTAAGGCACTGGTTCCCAGTGAAAACACGGAATCCAGGCAGTGCCTGTGTCTTGTATTTATTTGCACTTGAAAACTATATAGTGTGGGAAAAGCTTATTCTTAGAAAAAAAGAGAGAGAAGGGTGGACAGCAGCAAAACAGTTCCATGCGTCTGTTGACATTAAAGTGGAGTGTTTAGACCCAGTGAACCTTAAATTTCAGTTCTCTGATTCATAGTGACATTTTTACCAATGAGAGAAAAGTGTGTGGTCTCTTTAAAAACTTTTAAGTGGAAGTTTCCCCATGTTGAAAATATCTTTGTTTCATGCAGTTTAGTGCCTTGCCTAAATGGTTGGCCTAGACTCTACCTGACCCTCAATACCTACAGCAAAATGATTTGGAGAAAGGAAGTAGCTGGACAAATTTCCTAAAGGCAGGGAAGGAGAGACAGCATATAAAAAGCAGCAGGATTACAACTGCATGTTGTTTTGTTACATGAAGATAAAAGATAAAAAGCAGTAAGAAGAATCTGTATGTGGAGTACACTGAAACAGCCATTTGCTAACTTTCCTCCACCGGCCTGGTGAGTAGAACAGTCACTGCGTTAAGTGATTTCATCATTCTGTCAATGGACACTTGATAGTTTAAAAGTACAAAAAGTCTGAGTGTGTATTTTGGAGGTATAAAAAATATTTGTAAACTTCTTGGGACTTACGGGCAAAGAAGGCCAGATGAGACTTAGGGCAACAAGATGATTCATTCGTGTGACAGTAAGGAGGGAGGGCACAGAGCAGGGACTAAAACACACAGATTTCTGGGAATGGCATGGTTCCTCTCTGCCTGTTCAGGAGTGTGCTTACCAGAGTGTATGAAAGGAAAGCTATTGCGAGGAGCTTCATCTGCCTGTTTTATAAATGCTGATTAATCAGTATAAGGTATAAATATCTCACTGATATAATAATGCCATGGATATTTTGAAAAAAGTTACTATTATGACATTGCAAGCAATATGTGTGCTATTTGACTCTTGAATGGCTTTGCCAGTAAAGATGTGAAGGATTTATTGTAGCATTTCATTATGAAATTACATTCACCTTTTGAAAATAACGCTACATTTTGAGCTAACTAGTTATAAATAGAATGTAAAAAAAACATTAATTCCATCAACTAATTTTATTAAAGAGTTTAAAATAATTTTTAAAATTCCTTAAAGAGGTGCTTCTAACTTCTACATATCTCATTGACCTCGCATTTGCTTGTGGCCACGTTGGATGCACCTAATTTCTTTGTTGATTCATTTTCTAAGCCTAAAAATTTACCTTGTGTGATTATGCAGCAATTCCAAAAGAAAATATTTGATTCTTTTTGGTCTAATGGGGTATCTTGGCTGAAGATTAAAGGAGTTGGTTTAAAAAAATGCTAAATATTTTATCATAAGTATCCTTAGTAAAGCAGTAATAGAAGTCCTTTGGAATAAAGATATGGAAGAGAAAACCAACTGGTTCAACTACTGAGCTTCTAGTAACTTGGTCACCAAGACTTTTTGATTCCTATAATTCTATTATTGTCTGCTTCTTGGAATTTAGTGGTTACTATATCTAGTTGGAGAGAGAAGAATGAGTGATCTTTATCCCAGAGAAACATTCTTTTTGATCAACACTGTTGACTCAGATTGTGATTTGGCTCTTATATTTAACAGAATTTACCAGTTAACTTAAGATTCTAATGCTGTTTACCTTTTTCTATCTGATAGTTGCTTATAAAATACTTAACACTTTAATATTTCTAGAAGTATTAAAGAGATCTGCTGATTTATTTTTTCCATGTGCATTTTTAATGAGATTTGGCTTATCTAGTATATCCTTCTATCAGAAAAAGTAATGGACACCTAAAGGGATAAATAAGTACAGTCATTTGTGTTCATTTCTAAGCTGATTTGCTCTCCTTTAAATGACAATATTGTAGGAAGGCCTCAAGTCACTTCATCTCAAGACAGTCTAAATACTCTAATAGGCTTAATTTTATAAGATGTGGTAAATTATAGATACAAACTTTAGTTCATTTTAATGTTGTTCTTTGCTATATGTCTGATGTTTCATAAGGCACTTATTTTCTCATTCTTCAGATTCCTTATTTCCAAAATGAGGGCAAGGGAAGAGGCAACCCAAAGTCTTTTTTATATTCTAAAGCTATGTGATATATGGAAAGAATTTGCATGAGGTGAACTGGATGTTTATATAAAAAGTGCCACAGTTACTTTGATAGTGTAACTGAACACTGATTTTCCTTTTAAGCTTTCCCTGTTGTTGAGGAAGTTGAGATATGCACAACAATTTTGATGATTCATTTGGTTTTGCTTCATAGTAATACACAGTATCTGGCAATAACTTAGAAAATGGCACCACAGTTTTATTAGTAAGAAAACTTTTGGTTCCCAAGTACTTAAATTCTAGCTCACATTACCTCCAGTGAAATATGAATAAAGTTTTTGGACTGGGAGGTCATCCAACCAAGGATGGCTGACCTTCAGTTAGAGGAAAATTCAAAATTTCAAATGATGTCCACAGGGCCTTGTTTCTTGACCTCTCAGCCACATTTTCCTATTGATTCTTTTTTTTTGGACAGGCACCTTCTCAAAATGGTAGGAAGGAATGACCTATAAAAATATATCCTTTTGAATTTTGATAAAAAGGAAGAAAAACTCTCTCATACCAAGTATATATCAAATCCCATCAAAATTTTTTTTGAGGTAATGTGCTCATCCAATCATTGTGAATGAGATGAGGATAGAATATTCTTTTTTTTTTTTTTTTTTTGCAGTACTGGGGATCGAACTCAGGACCCTGTGCTTGCTAGGCAAGCGCTTATTCCACTGAGCTATATCCCCAGCCCTGAGGATAAAATATTCTGATTGGCCACCTGGTGAGTTACATGAATACCATGTGACCTTAGGCAGATTCACTCCCTAACTTACAAGGAATGAGCTGTCTAAAGGAAAGAAGTACTCTTTTAATAGAAATGAGATGGACACGCTGAAACAAAAATAACAAATCTAAGGCCAAGCCTTATATAGAAGGCGTTTTCATTGAAATGTTTAGCCAAATAATTAATTTGTGAACACACAGGAGATAAAAGTAACACTCTACAGCCGAAAAACATTAGCTTTTTCTTTAAATCATTCAATCAAGCAAATGGCAAGACCTTTCCTCAACTAATTTGAAATTGGTCTGCCCCCAAATCGAAAAGTTTGCCAAATGCATTCATTTATTTCATTTTTAAAATAATTACTAGTGATGAAGCTCAAAGGCATTCAAGTTGGGCAACTCAGCTTTCCTAGTGGCTATCATATGTTGTTTCTAATAGTCTATTTTATTTCTATTTTATACAATAAAAGGTAGAATTTGGATGAGTGGTTTGATTTGACCACACACTCTTTATTAAGCTCTTCCTATTTTCCCCAGGAAAAAGTAATAAAATGAAATTACTTTATTGCCCACCATTGTAAACTAATGATTAACTGTGTATGTGTTCACATTCTACTCTAGTTTGAAGGTGTATAAATGACTTGAGGAAAATTCCGGAAATCTTTTTTTAAAGTGAATTTTATTTTTGTTTCCTTTTAGTTCTGTACAGTTTGGTTTCTTTTAATTCTGTCTGTACAGACCCTTGCAAAAGCTATGAGTAATGAAAAACAGTGACTATGTGCTGTTGGGAATTGGTAGTAAAAATAACCTCTTTACAGTGAGTGTTCTAATAAAATCCATGTTCACATAGAATAAACATCAAGGACATTTTTAATGCTACACACTTCGGAGTTTTCTTTTTAAATCCTCTTTGTTGATATTTTTCATTGTTAAAGAGCTGTTTACTCTTAAAAAGATGATGAGTTTGTCTTGAACTTTCCTCTGATATTGAAAAAATGAAAACAATAAGATTCTTTTTTTCTGAAGGACATTGTAAACAATGGGATATGAAACGATGTTACTTTGTCTTTTAAATTATAAAAGATTATTGAATCTTAATTACACAGAAGAAAGGAAAAATGGTAGAGAATTGTCTCCCATGGAACAATAACTATAGATTTTAGACAATGACATCAAATGTCAGGCCTCCATTAAGGCTATTGAAATTGAACAATTGCACGCTGTGCGGAATGGGTAGGAACTGTACTTGAGGTTTTAATTACCACTTTGCTTTAGGTCATGCCTTGCTGTATCAAGTAAATCTCTCATGTAATGAATCCCTTGTCCTCTTGTTCTTACATTTGATCACTTAATGGAAAGAAGTGTGTGTTCCTTAGGGAAATAACTTTGGGCAGTGTGAATCAATCTCTCTCTTTTTTTCTCACTCTCACTGAGCCTTATTTCTTTCTCCAAAAAACTCTTAACTTCAGTGTAAATGTAGCAAATGAGATGACAAAAGGGAACCGAACTGGTATGCATGTCTCTGTTCCTCATCATTTTCCATGCAAAATTTTTAACTTTTGAGAAAGTTTGAGATTATTTAATCACAACAGTTTTAAATGTATGCATGTATACAGGCAAAAATTAGGCAAAATGTAAGTCTAGTAGGCACAGGACTTTGCTACTGAGTGACAACTTTTGATATTGGTAGTCTACATTATTTTAACTATATTATTTTAATTATGTAGATTCCCAGGTTACAGGGATATGAACACCAAGTTCTGTGCTGTTCATCTCACAGAACGTGAGATGTGTGTATAAATAACACCAGGGAGAATGTGATACATTATTATAGAAAGTGTTGTGTTAGCATGCTTTGGGGATTCTGGGAGCTGACTGTGTTAAGGTGGGTAACAGAGGATAACAAAAGGTAAGAAATGTAAAGACAAAGTCATTCATGAAACTGATGACCTTCGAGCAAAACCTGGAAACTTAACAAGTTTTTAATAAATACAGTAAACTTTCAAAAGCAAATACTTCAGAAATAATGAGATGAAGAACAATCTATCCAGTGGAATTTAACTATTGTTATAAATCTAGTCGAATTAATTAAAATTATTTCCAAAATTTTCAGGGAAATTGTGTTTTCACTGAATAAAACTAAAAGTTGTACATGTGTACTTGCGTGGGTGGGAGTGGGTTCTTGAAGCCAGCATATGGGTCTTATTACTAAGATGATTTCAGCTTGTGTGTTCCCGAGGAATTCTAAGCTTTACCTTTTCCAATTCTTGGCTAATTAACTCAGTAACCTCGATTGTCTCCTGAAATCTTTTAGGTAAACTACGCCAATGTTAGAAAACTAGGTGTGGCTGAGAAGGTGTCCACATAGAGGTGTTTTTACCATGTGGCTCCTCAAAGATTGATTCATTTAAGCTGATACCATTGACAATGCCATTTTGTAAATGAGGTGATATCTAGAAAATATTGACATCATGTATCATGAAGACTT
Organism: Dinomys branickii; assembly: GCA_004027595.1. Lineage (NCBI taxonomy): Eukaryota > Metazoa > Chordata > Mammalia > Rodentia > Dinomyidae > Dinomys > Dinomys branickii. The sequence goes on along the minus strand of PVLD010010657.1, from coordinate 39,939 downwards.
TAAACAGCTTGTAATGCTTCTCCATTTCGGCCTCAAGAAATATTTTTCCCTAAATAAAGTTGACACTTGTTTTAACACTTGTAAATAATGAGTTTTGCAGACATGTCAAATGAACTAAACAAATGGATTAATCATTTCTTAATTGGGGCTAAATAAATAAATACAAAAATGCATCACAATCCTGGAATAGTGTCAAGAATAACGTATTTGTTGGCTGTTTTTAAAAGGGCTAAGGTTCAAAGTTGTAGTTGGGGGGAAGTGATGTGGTAGAGCTAATTAAACTAGTGTTTTATTCTTTATACTGTTGGAATTTCATTTGAAAAATGTTATCATGAGCAGATCATTGTAACTCTGAAGAGGAATAATAAGAGAAAAATATACTGATTTATAGCCCTATATCATCGAGCTACTTGGACACAGACGGCCTTGAGGTAGCTAAGTGCAGAGAGACACAGTTTGGGGTCATGGTTATTCATTCCACTGAGGCTACAGACACAGAAAAATTTATGGTTTTGAATTCATTTCTCCTTGCTTTCTTTGGTGGTACTGGGGATTGAACCCAGGACCTTTATTCCAACACCCTTTCCCAGGTTGACTTTTGAATGAGCTGTCAAGGCTGAACTTGTAAGCCTCTTGCCTGAGCCTCCCAGAATGCTGAGATTATAGGCAGGGATTACAAGTATCACCTTGTCTGTCTTTGAGGAGAAATTATGATACCGTCTTTGTTTCTTGGAATATTTGTTGACACTAAAAGTACATTTGAGAAAAGTCAGTGTTATCAAGAGTGTTATGAGAGTATCTTACTCTGTTCAGGTGGCTGTGAAAACTGGAACAGCTGTTTTTGAGAATTATTAAGCATTTTGTATCTATTATAGAACTACTGTGATAGAAGAATGCACTATTTACAAACTATGGCTGAAAGGACTGAGTGGGCAGAACGAATTGTTAAGAATTCACTGGGAATAGGGAACATAGAGGAGTGAGGAAACATCTTTCTGATAAACACTGGAAAAAGCTAGAGAAAAAGTATCAACTCTCATTGAATTAAAACCCTTCCTCCTGCTTGTAGCCAGTGTTGAGAGCACAACCCAGCTATTTGCAAAAGGCAGCAACCACCACAGATGGTGCAGGCATTGACAGCGTTGGCAGGTGGAAGCTGGAAGAGACTCATTCTGTGGTGAAGGCGTTTCAGCCTAACTCTGGGATTTGGTGTGCAGTGTGCCAAGGGAAGGATGAAAACACAACTTGATGAAAACCTGCCTAGAGTCAGCACATTCATGGAGTTCCACTGAGAGGCTGGGTCTTGTAAACAAAGCCAACTTCACGGAGTCACATGAGGCCTTGTGACTGGGTCTTCCTGGCTATAACTTCTTGACTTTGAGTGTGGGCAGAACCCACATGCACATATGAGACATGTATAATGTAGCTTGTAGTTTTCTCTGACTTCTTATCATCATTCTTTGGTATGAGATCTTATCTTTTATTGAGAACATTCCTAAAATATTGAGAAATGCTAGCGCAAGGCATGTGCCATCTACCAACCTTCCCTGAAACGTACTGCCTGGAAGAATAAAGAACCACATACATTGTTTGAGATACCACAGTGATAGAGCTGGAGGATATTGATATTCTTTTGTTCCAGTAATCCTAGGGTCACACTGCTAGACATCCAGGAAGTATCCAGAAAAATACATAAAGAAGTTAAAAAAGATCAGATATTTTATGGTAATGTACATGTCCAAAATGAGAAAATGCTTAAATAAATTAGTAGATATTATCCTATTCATAAAAGTTATAAATATGAAAAGTAGCAGTATAATTTAATGTTATAAATGGAGAAAGTGCATATTTTATGTAAAAATTATAGCAGGAAAATGTGCACTTATAAAAGTACCCTGGTGATGGAAGAGAATGTACAAAATGATAATAATTACATTATGTCATATGCATATGGAATATCATGTTAATTTAAAAATAAATTAAGATTTTATACACTTTTTTTCTTTTATGAGAAACTCCCTAGAGATAACAATAATGTATTGTACATTTCAAAAAACTTGAAGAAATGATTTTGATAGTTTTAATCATAGAGAAATGATAATGTTAAAGGAGATAGGAACATTTAAACTGATTTAAATATTATATGAAACATACATGTATCAAATCATCATATATGCCCCATTAATAAGCACAATTTTTATGCATTAGTTACAATTTTCAAATTAAAAAAGATACACTATTTTCTATGGCTGCATTTTTTTTTTTCAGAATTAGAGGAAAAGAAAGAGCTGATATTTTGCTGTGGACATGAAAAACTCTTCAGATCATTTCTTAAGGGTAGATTTAGTGAATTATAATTCAATAGTTCTATATTAAAGCAGAAAAAACCCAACATATGTTAAGACATGTAGAGGATAATGATCTCACCAGCCAGATATGCTTATCTATGTACCAGGATGAGCAGGGACCTTAGACACTGGAAATGCTCAGGATACCTCATCTAATACTTTAGTTGTTCATGTTTTCCATTTCCTGTCTACCCAAGAATATAAAGTCTAATTTGGCACTTTTTCTTTTTACTGTGTTGGTCTTCTCTCTTATTTATTAAAACAGAAAATGGCAGAAAAAAATCAAAAGATTCTGTTTCCCAAGGAATACCTATCAGCTCTTTTCTTTTTTTCTTTTGGTACCAGGAGTTGAACTCACGACCTCAGGCTTGCCAGGCAAGTGCTGTGCTGATGAACTATATCCCTGGCCCCCATCAGCTCTTGAAAGAAGCATTTTTTCCATCAAAAGATCACAGGTAGCGAAACACAGAAAGTATGAGGCCTGTACCTGGATGCACCCAACCCATTGTGGTCATAGAAGGGACCATTTATTCATTCAGACAAAATTTATTGTCCTCAGTTTTCACTTAGATAACACACGCATGAAATGTCTGTCTTCTCTGACACATTTACAGTCAAATAGCAATGAGAACAGGATTTCTGTTTTTCTTTTCATTAAGAGGGTGGACCAGGGAGGTTTCTCTGTAATCCACTTGGAGACAGAAGAAGCCTAAACAATTAGACAGGAGAACTAAGAATTTGCCTCCATTAAGCCTCGCCAAGAACTGGAAGTTCTCTCCCCTCATTGTAGCTGCCTTTATATTTTTCCTAACAGACTATGATTATGACTTCTGGTATGATTCATAAGGTAATTAATTGGAAAGTTTCCTTTCATTGGAGGTGATGACTAAAACCAGCTACCTCTCAAAGTGCAGTCAGGAATTTGGATATTAGGTTCATTACTTTTTTAAAAAATCTTACATTTGAATATGTCCACTGTGTTTAGAATGTTTCTTACAGTTTTTTCATTCCTGGCTATCTCCTGACTTAATGGTGAAGTACACTCATAAATATTTAGAGATAGATGCATAACACACCCACAAACTTCTAAAATGTTAACTTATAAATAAATGTATTCAAACTTGTAAAAGTATACAGACTTCATGGAATACTGTTTTAAGGCTATTTTCCATAATTCAACTACTTCAAGGTACCCATCTAACAAAACTCAGGTCAGAATTTCTTATTTTAAAATGGAAAATATGTTGGTGGAACTCAGTGCTAGTTTAACCATGAAATTAAAGTAATCTCCTAAACCAAGTTAAACAATGAAAACATGCAAATACATCCTTTTGTCTATCTTAATATCAGTATTTGTTTTATTTTTGGAATCTCATCAGAGTGATTGGTTGGATTACCTTACTCCTGGCAAGAACTTTCATTTCCTCTTTGTCTCCAGGGACAGAGGGGCAGAGGCAAAGCTAAGAGAAACTGAGATAGTATTAATTGATTAATCAATCATATTATCAAAATTCACGTATATTTAACGCTTTTAAACATTGTTTATAAACTAAACTAGTGTGGAAGAAACAGTAGATTTTATTTCAGCGGAAACAAACTCTGTACACACTCATGGACTTGGGGGCATCTGTTCTGTTGAACGAAGTTGGGGGCAATGCCTTAACTGCATGCTGTCAGGCCCAAGGGCCTCTTCCGTCCTTGTCAAGGGAAGTGCTAACCTTCCCTCCTTTCATACGACACTGTTCTCTTGAATGAAAAAGATGAGTCCTCTTTCCAAACTCCTCTGTGTTTAAAATTGTTTTTTGATTCAGTCTTATTCTGGAGAAAGGAAGCCTCAGTTTATTTTAAGTTTTAGGGTCAAACCCAACAATCCAAAATAGTTTATCATATTGGTAGTGTGCAAACATTTAATTGAGCCTAAGCACATTAAGTCTGCAACGTTGCTGGTTCAGAGAACTCTTTACGCAGAGCACAGTTTAATTCTATCTTCTAGCTGATGATGTTACTGCTTTGTACAAATTATGAAATTCATAAAATATAGGAATTTAATTTCTCTGTATCTTGCTAGAATCAAGGATGAGAAATGTTTTTGTTATATTTTTTTTCACTCTGGCTCTGTCTGGACTTTTAGGCTCACAGTGCTATTCTTAATTTGAAGGTGCAGATCAGTTCAACCAAACTGACCAGCAGCCCACACTCCTGTACTGTTTGCTGTACTGTTCATTGCACAGTACTCCTAGAAGTTTGCAATGTCACAGGCAGGAAAGCGTGTCAGAGACTCCAGATCCCACAGCAGCCTTATGAATTGAATTCAGGCTATTCTAAATTGAAATTTGGCAGACATGCAAAATGTTTATCCAGGAGGTTATCATTATGTAATTTTGGGTTTGTGGTTACAATATCATATGATCCTTTTATTGCAGGACACCATGACTTCTAAATTGGTTTTCACACGTACATGTAATATTCTTCTCCTGGATGGTACAAGATGTTTCAAATGTCCTAAGAATGTCTCATTCTGCATTTCTAGTTGCCATATATGGTTACTTTTCATTGTTACAATAGAGTTGGAGGAAAATCCACATAATGAGCGAGCCAAAAGCAAAACTGGGATACTTCAGTGTTTTAATTTGAAGACTCTGTCTGCCTAGCTTTCTGCTGCTCACTTGCTGACTTACTAGTTGATTTGTACACCCAACCGGAGATTGCCACAAGGCTTTTATGTGTATTCTACAGTGTGCATCAGGGATAGCAACAGAACTTCCCTTATCATTAGTACATATGAAGCTCTAAGAAGAAAGATGTGCAGTTCATAGTAAACACTTAATAGGTGTTACTTGCTAGTACCATTGGTCTCCTTTCCGTATGGCATTGTGTGGCCCTTGAGGGGATCTTTCTCGTTAGAGATTGCAAGTATCATCAAAAGTGGGCATCTTTGCCTTGGTTATTGATATGTCCTAAAGCCCTAGAAGAGTGGCTGGTAGAGATGCTCAGCAGTTTTCAGTGGACAAGTAGTAGACTGCATGCAATCAGGCTGAGAATCTGTCACCCCCAACTCTGAATTCATCTTGACTCCAAAAAACTAGTAGATACGATGCCACGATCAAACACAATCTTGATAGGTGCTGGTGACTCTGTTCTATGTTCTTAGGACCCATGGTGATGGGAGGTGAACATTTGTTGGTCTGAAATTTATGGCCAGAAGAACTGCCGGACTCATGAATTTGTGCACAGACACTCAATGGTTGATAGGTGTTTAGTGAAGACATCCATTTTAGCTGCATTTTATTAAAGCTGTTTGCTTCTGGAAATATGACATATATTATCTAAGGGAGGAAATAATAAACTGAGGTGTGCGTGCATTTAAGTTCATTTTTTATATTTACCATTTTCATTCCAGATGATTAAAAATTAGAGATAATGACAAAATATTATGGAGTTTAATATACCTGGAATCCATACCAGAACAGAACTGTGAGATTTTTATCTTTCCTGTTATAGTACATGAAAAGAAATTAAAAATCACTTCAGAACAGGTTTGTATTGAAATTTAAGCTGAAAGTTTTTCCTGATTCACATAGTGTATGCTTTCTTGTATCCCCTAAAGGATTAACTTGTGGCACACTAGGAGGGTTGCAGAGCTAATTTAGCTTGGCTCATAACATGCAAATCTCCTCTTTGCTTTTCAGTGCCTCTCAGCAGAGTAAGCTTTGGTGATGATTTTTAAATCTCTGCTTTCTCCGAGAATTTCAAATTCTAGTTCCTTGAGATTTATGCTGCCTTTCAAGGAGAAGGATGTTTGGATTTATTTAGTGTTCTGAGTAAACCCTGGATTGACTTTAGTACTTTCCTTAGTCTCTTATGATCACTTCTACTGTTATACACTTACCAATTACAATCCCTGCTTTGAAGTTTTCATTTATGACTCAACAGAGTAATATTACTAGTTCAATACATTTATATCACGTTTCACACTTTTTTTTTGTCTTTTTTTGAGACGAGGTTTTGCTATGCAATTGAGACTTGAACTTTCTTTGTAATCCAGGCTGGGCTTGAACTCAAGGTGATTCTCCTGCCCTAGACCCCCAAGTGCTGGGACTACAGGCGTGCACCATCATGCTTGGCTGTATTTCATACTTTGGCTTCTGACTCCTGCTCCTTAACTAGATTTCACTCATGTTAATCACTATATATATTGTTCTCTTACCACAATCATTTGGATTGCTAGATTTGATTTGCTGGGTGCTAATGGAGGGAAGTATGGGAGCCTGAAAGGACCACCTTTCTTTGGGGCGCAGACAAGCAACAGATGATATGCGGATGGTGGGGGAAAACTCAAAGCCTCCTTCACCCCTTTCCTGGCTTCGTCCTCTGAATAAAAGTCTTTAAGCATCAAAGATAGATGAATACTGCTGCTCAGAGGGAACAAAGCACCACTGTATCTAGAAATAGATTAGAAGATTAAGCCTTCCGTCTCTCTAAGGGAACAGGAAAGTATGGGCTCTGAATTCCAGAGTGAAACCCAAGACTGGTCTGCTGCCAGTAGGGAGGGCTGGAAATATTTGCCCCAAATGTATCCAGAGTCAATGCAGTTTGAGGAGTAGAGCAGCAATGCTGGAAAACTCCACCTCAAGTTTCCGGAGCACAGGGCATGCCTGATATTGAAGCTGAACTGGGAGAAGGAGGAGCTCTTTCCTCTAAGCCTGGCATCTACACACAGCCGTGGGGCCAAAGGGGTCTCCTCTGCAATGTATTTGTGTAGCAAAGGCTGAAACCTGAAGTTTGAGTGTGAGCATGGAAAAATCACCTGGCAACCCAACTCCCAATCTGACCATAAGGCAACAATAGCTCATCCTTAAAATAATTTGAAGTCTTTGGCACACTGATGTTCACAGAGACACTGTTAATTACTTTACATAATGAACTCAATACTCAAATAGCTTGACAGAAGAGATGCATTAAGTGCCAATTACTCCAGCCTCTAGTGTCATAAATATAATGACTGACATTCATTACAAAGTTAAAAGACAATCAAAAGAAGCCAGAAAATACAACCCACTATCAACAGATAAGGAAGTCAAAGATCTGAATGTGAAGATGATCAAGTTGTTGGAACAATGAGGTAAGAACTTTAATAGTTATGATAATTTTGTTAAAAGAATCTCCTGGAAAACATGGATAATATGCATGTGTGGTTGAAAAACTTCCAAAGAAAGATGAAACCATAAGAAAGGGTTAGTTATAAATAAAAAACTTTAAAAATATATAATGAAGATGACAAATTTCATTGACTATTTCACTTCACATAACAGGCAAGAGTGAGAAATATTGAAGATAAATCAGTAGAAATAACACAAAGTAGAAAGCAAAGGAGGCAAAAACGCTAACATTCAAGAGTTTTGGACAATAATAAATGATCTCACATATGTCTACTTGGGCTCTCAAAAGAGAAAAAGAATGAGAAAAAGAAATATTTGAAAAGATAAATGCTCACAACTCTACAAAAAGAATGAGAGATATCAGGGTCAGGGATATAGCTCAGTGGCACAAATGCCTGTCTGGTAAGTTCAAGGTCCTGAGTTCGATTCCTAGTACAAAACAAAAAGAATGAAAGATATCAAACCACAAATCCACGCTCAGAAAATTCCAAGCAGAATAAGTAACTCAAAAACAAAACTTAAAATGTCATTGTAGTCAAAGATAAAGAAAGAATCATCAATATGGCCAGAGGATAAAGACATTTTACATCACCCAGAAAAGAAACATATAGCAGGCTTGTCACGAATTATGAAAGCCTAGAATTCACTAGGTGGGATGCTTTATAAGAAATATTAAAGTTAATTCTTCACGCACAAGGGGTGTGATACCAAGGAGTGTCACTAGTGTTAAAAATAAATGTAAAAATAGATATTATTTTTTACTTATTTTCATAATTTTGAGAGATAAATAATTGCTTAAAGCAAAAATAGTAAAATTGTACTGTAGGGTTTCTAATATCAATAAAACAAAACTGTAAAATGACAAAGTATGAGTTATACGAGAGTAGGTCCTGGAATATACAATTGGGGTCTGTCATTGTATGTGAAGGAACGATATTATTTTAGTACAAACTGTAATGTTGAAATGCATAGTGTCAAAAATTTTAAGAAGAACAAATAATTAGTAAGCGTACTGCAGAGAAAAAAACGGAAAAATAAAAAAATACATAATCCATATGATTGCTGAAAAGGAAAAAAAGAATATTCTGGAAATATAAACATTCACAAAGGTGATTTAACTCCTACTATATCAATAATTGCCCTAAACATTATTAAAATAAACTAATTAAAGCACAAATTTTCAAAGTAGATAGTGATGCAAGACCCATATAGGTGTTGTGTACATAAAATTACTTTAATATAAAGATATAGATACATTAAATATAAAAGCATAGAAAAATATATTTGACATATATTCATAAGCTGAAAAAAGTGAGCATATTAATATGAGACAAAATAGGCTTTACTCAGGAAATATGATTGAGGATAAGCTAGGACATTATGTATTATAAACATGTCAACTCACAAAGCATATATATAGTAGTAAAGATGTTACAGTAGGATGTTAAAATATGTGACACAAAAACTGATAGAAATAGAAAAATCTAATATTATACTTGAAGGTGTCACCATTCTTAGTAATTAATGCAACAACTGGTGGAAAGTAACTAAAAATATAGAAAATGAAACATTTTCAACGAATTAGACCTATTTACCTTACATACTTATAAAAGCAGACTGTATTCTGGGACATAAAACCAATCTCAACAAGTTTCAAAAGAATGAAAATTTTACACTTTCTTCAAATTATGCAAGTATTTTTTTGAAATTTTACAAAGTATGTTTTTAGTTTAATTCTCAGGAGTTCAAGTAGAAATTAGTAACAGATTTTTGGAAATTACAAAATATGGGATTAAATAAAATTTTTATAAATAACCCATGAGTCAAAGCAGAATTCATAAGGGAATATAGAAAATATTAGTAATAAAATGTATACTAAAACATAAAACATTAAAAATTAAAGTGCACCTATCTTTGAAAAAAATAGTCTTTAACTTTTAATGCAAACAAGAACTTTTACTTCAGTATTCAAAAATTTCATCTTCAGAAGCTGAAAAAAACAAATTAAGTCCAAAGAATATAAGAATGAAGCCTATTTAGGCAAAAAGAGAGAAAACCGCAGAAGATTAAGAGACACATTGACTTACTATATATATAAAGACAATATTAATATCAGAATTCCAATGATGATTTTTTAGGGAAGTGTAGTTGAGAAGTTGACATTAAAATTAATGTGGAAACAGAAAGGGTTTAGAATAGGCAAAATAATCATAAAGAAAAACAACAAAAGGATAATCATTACTGGATATCAAGATTTACTATAAAAGTTATAATGACTTGAACTAGTATGGAATTAGTGCCAGAAATGGCAGACAGGCCAATGAAATAGAACTGAGGTCCTACAAATGAAGACTTATATAATGAATCTTGGTTTATGACCAAACAGGGTCTTCATGAAAATGGGAGAGGGTAGATGTCAAGACTTCTAAGAAAAAGTTATATATCTATCCTTCGAAGAGTAACTGGTCCCCTATTTCATATTACATATAAAGCTAATTTAGAGCTACACATTAAAAGCGAAGCAATAAAGAATTTAGAAGTTAACATCTGAGACTCCTTTATGACCTCTGAATGAGGAAGCAGTACTCAAAAACACTTTTCTGAGCTCTGATAATGAAGAAATCACTTTGACATGGGTAATTTAGAAAGGTTTGTTTTCTTTTCTTTCTTTCCTTCCTTCTTTCTTTCAGAAGACGCAAGTTATAGTTAGGCCTTTAATATTCAGTAGGATTTCAACAGGTAGAAATCATAAGACAGGATATTCCAAGCACAAGAAAAATACAGACTTTAAGAAAAATACAGTGATTTGTCCGCGGCAGATCCTTGTATTGAGGGAGTAAGAGTGAGGAAGATAACCAAAGACCAAGAGTTAGTGGGCCTGGAAATCCAGATGAAGGAAGCTGGTGTTTGTCCCCTGGAGCAAGGGAAATGGTGATACATACTGAAACAAGTGGCAAGCAATGGTAGTGATTTGAGTGGGGAAGTAAGAAATGAGCCATTGGTGTACCCAGTCCTGAATAGTAAGCACAGACAACTTCAGCCAGGAAGAGATGAGCGCTTCCCACACTGCAAGCAGGAGGCAAATGAGCTCAGTCAACGTGAACCCAGTGAAAGATGACTACTTCTGGGTAAGCGGAAGAATGGTGGAAGATGTATAGGAGATCTCATAGCAGTAATAACAGGATTATAAAGCAGAACTTTAGGGGAAGATTCTAAGTAAAATTGGAGCATGTTACATTTGTGGAGTGAACAATCTAGTTCAATAATATTTGAATTAAACCAAATTAAACCAAACTCCAATTAAACCAAACTCCTTCATTTTACAGAATATAAGAAGCAATAATATTAAAATAGCCAGAGGAAACGGAGAGTCAAAGCTCAGGACAGATCAAGAGATGTTTACTTGTTTATATAAGGGAATGTAGTGACATTTGAAGCTGAAGTTATAGGTCAGATCTCAGTAAGAACTTAAAGTGAGTAACAGAGGACTGGGAACCAGAGACCCGAGGGAACACCACATTTAGGGAGTAGACAGAAAAGAGGAGGCAACACCAGATTCTAGGACAAGGGGGTTAGAAACATATGAAAACCCAGAAGAGAATGGCTTACAAAAGTGGTGGTGCTCATAGTCTGAGTTGTTACAAATTAGTCTAGAACGAGGACAAAGCAACCGCCTTTTGAGTTTGTTTCTGGAGGTGGTGGGTGACATCAGGAGCACAGCTCCAGGGGCATGGAGGAAGAACACAAGTCTTTAGGGAGAATGGAGGGGGTACAGGAGTTCATCCCAAACATTTTGAAAATGAGAGAAAAGAAAGAAATAGTTTGTATGAAGAGAAAACAAAATGTTATTTATCAGGCAGTTATTTTAAATTTAATTGAAAAGATGGATGGATCCTTTGAAATGATTTAGTTTAAGGATTATTATCTGACTCCCTGGGGGACAAGTCTGATCCCAACCCACATTATATACTAACTCTCCTTTTTTGTTGGAGAAACAGAATGATTAAAAATTAAATTAGTTGTGAACACTTCTTTCTAATCTATGACGAATGTGGTTTGGCCTGTATTCTCAAGATCTTCCTTCAGCTGGGCATGTTGGCACACACAAGTCTGAGCCCAGTCTGGGCAACCTAGCAACAAGACCTGTCTTAAAAATTAAACATAATGAAGAACTGAGAGATGTATCTCAGTGTGAAGGTTCTGGGTTCAACTGTTAGCACTCAAATTACATTTTAATGACACATAATAATTTTACTCTTTCTGTGTGTCTAGCTTTCCTTGAAAAACTTCAAAGTTTGGCAACTCTTAGCCTGTGTTACTGTATACTATTGAATATCTGGAACACATAGGTAGCATCTGCCCCTGTGGAAGGGTATGTGTTTCTCACTTAGCCATTCTTGTCATTTGGAACGTCCCTCAAAACTCTCACGCACTCAGGGGTGGGGGTTCTGGAGGGTGCTTGGATCACGAGGACGCTGTACTCAGTGGATGAATCCACTGGTGAACTCAGCAGCTGAATGTGCTGTTAGGAGGCAGGGCCCAATCAAAAGAGATGGATTACTGGGGTGACGATCAGGAAGGTAGATCTTGCTGCCTGGATCCTCCCTGTTCTCTCTTTCCTGCCCGCCATGATGTGAGCAGCTTTGTGCCATCAGATGTGGGAGTCGGTGGTCTCTCCGTGGTCCCCGGGAGAAAACGGCAAGATGGTATAGAAAATAAAGACAAGAGATGATAGCCAGGGTCAGCTGGAGTCACCTCTTGCCTGATGAACAAGAGGACTGACTTCAACAGTAGGAGAGTTTATTTTATATGCTCGCAAAGTAGTATCATGGGAGATAATGTTGCCTAGCGACTAAGTAAGACTAAGACTAAGACTAAGACTGAGACTAAGACTAAGACTAAGTTTATGACTAAGACTATAACTGTCCAAGCAGGATATCTTATTCAGCACTGAGGTGGCTTGACCGCCTGAGGCACTCTGGATCTGTCCCACCCTCAGACGCATGACCAGCGCCCAAACTCCAGCGGCTCCCAACAATCAGATGCTTCCTTCTTGTTTTGTCTGCCTTGGTGCCAGTAGACTACGAACTAAAAACATGAACTGAAATAAATCTCTTCTCCTTTGAGTTGTAGGTGTCTGATACTGTGTTTCAATGCTGAATAATGTAACTAAGACATTGACTTAGTGCCAGGCTCTATTCTGCTTGGTTCTCTCCATTAGATTGGTTTCTGGATTCCTGTAATATTTGTGTTGGAAGTCCAATTAAACCAAACTCCTTCATTTTACAGAATATAGGGATGGAGTCCATAATAAAAGAAAAGCTTGCCTAAAAGGCTTAGGCAATAGAAAACTTCATTTCAGAACCCGTATCTCCTATTATTATTTCAGTAGGTCTCCTAAGTTTTTCTCACTGAGATTTTCCTCTGGCTGAGCAGTCTCATAAGGACTGGCCTGTGGCAATTTTCATCTCCTTCCTGCTTCTAGTATTACCAGGTGTCACCTACACAATTTGTTTAACTCAGACTCCAAACAGATTCTTGCTGCTTTTCATGTGCCCTTGATGGTGACTAAAGCTATTCCTTAGACAAGTAGGAAATTCCAGGAGTCACCAAGTCCAAACTCATTCCTTTTAGAACTCTGGCATAATCTGAAGAACACAAATTTTTGTGAGGAACACACATTCCCCATAAGGTTTCTCTTATGGAGATTTTTGAGGCTTATGTGGAATGAGGTTAAACAATGACTATCACGTATCACCTCCCAATGAAGAAAATTAACTTCAGCTCACTGAAATTAGTACCAGACAACCTTCTGCAAGTCCCTTTATCCAAGTTCTGTACTTGGTCTGTCAAGGGCCTTTGAATATTGTTTGGATTTACATACTCTGCCTTGAGAAGAAAGTTGTAAGATAATGGTCTTATTTTCCTCCTTGATAAAAATTCACAAATCTCTCAAAACTATTCCTTTGAAATTTAGAAGAGGCACCAATACTCGTTCTATCTACCGTCTATCTATCTGTCTATCACATATCATCCTTTATCCGTCTGATAACAAATCTTGTTTGCTCTAGTACAGTCTTTAACCCACTTACTCAAAGGAACTTTCTGAAAGCCTGTAGTGATGCTTTGTTACTTTTTTCTCTGTATCCAGTTCCAGCTCTTGTTCCTCACCCATGCCATATGAGTAATCTTGGTTTAAAAATAAAGGAGTGAATGACATTTGACTATTGGACTCAAGGTAGACAGGGCCATTCTGGTTAATGTTCAAGATATAGAGGCCCTGTGGAAATTTGGAAATATTGCTATTTCAGTGAAATCTGACTCCCAAGATAAATTTTATTTTAGCGTGTCCCAAACTAGCTAATTCTTTCCTGAGCTTATCTCTTTCATATAGTGCCTTTCCCAAAGTAGCCCATGTTATCCATTATATACTAACTATTTGACATTTTTTTCCACCTTCTTTCTCTACAGCGTGGTTATCCAACTTTTTGGCTGGTCTGGGCCACATTAAGTACAAAACAATTGTCTTGGAAGCCGTGTTAAAGATATAATATAGTTAATGTATATGAGTAATGGCAGTTGCTTTATTTTTGAATATTTTTATTATAATATTTTTTAAAAAGATCTGGGCATGCCAACACATGGTTGTCATCTAAGAATTCTGGGAAGCTGAGGAAGGAGGATTACAAGGAGCCCAGCCTGGGGAGATTAGGAGGCCTTGTCTCAAAATAAAAATAATAAAAATGGCTACAGATGTAGCTCAGGGCTAGGATCCTGGATTCAATCCCTAGGGCCAATGGTACTCGACATTGTTTTTGTAAATCTAATACATAAATGTCTGGTCTGATAGAAATGGTTGCAATTCCTGGTTCTCAAGGTGCTTTTTGAAAATCTTTGATCTAATCTTATTCTTCCCAGGTGTCCCTCTTGAAAATAGTTGTTCACAAATGTACCTTCTGCTCAAGAGTGGTGACCAAGAATTGATTATGAAGCAAGGGACATTTTTCTCTGGGAGACAGATCTGAAAAAATTTTAAAGAGACATGATCAAATTTTTCTTTTAACTGAATATCTAACTGCCATTGTGTGCATTCCACAAATTAATCAAAAATCAACTATTTTTTTCTATTAGTGATATTCTATGTAATTATAACAATATCAAGAGCAAAAACTATGACACATTTGTATACTTCCTATATGATAGTTGCTAAAAACTATCTTAACTTATTAAATTATTTCACAAAATAATGCAAATTTAATAATTACAGAAGAGAACTGGTGTGTCTGTTCAATAACAGTACGTGTACACACATGAAATAGGTTGAAATACTGTTACCAGTAGCTGCTACTTTTCACTCGCCAAGTTGCACAAGCATACTTAACCTCTGATACACATGAGTTTCAATTCCCTGAAATATATGTGGTGGGCACAGGAAATAAAATTAACACCACACTTCACCCTTCCCTATACATCATCTCTTGACAGTTATGTAGTCCAGTCAAGCACCATGCAATCTAATCATGAAAAGCATTGCTAGAATTCACATTATGATGTTGAAAGTTTATGACATTGAGCTTTTCAGGGCTTCATGCCGTCCATGGGCTTTAGGTTGGACACACCTGCTCCAGAGCTTCTGAATTGGCAGGCTACAGTCTATTGAACTATCATTGCTAACAGTTTTACAACTTACTTTCACACTGCCCAGCATAGGTCACTATAATCCTTGTCTGCAGGATCAGCTTGTTTGCTGGCTGACAATTTTCTGCCATAGATGAAGAGTTTTATGATACCACACTCCACTGCAAGTAACATTCTCTCCATTAGTCAGGTTGGGCTAAGGAAAGCTGCAAAAACAAACAGGCTCTGGAATCTGTGTGGCTTAGAAAATAAAGCTTTGCTCTATTTTCAAATGCCTGTCCAATATGGTTGGAGTTGCTCTTCTTCATCTTGTGATGCTGCCAACTTCATCACATGGGCTCCATAGCTACCTAGATGGATAAGCATGGATTTTATAAAATAGATATGAATGGATATATCACTGGCTTACACATATCACTGTCCAAAACATAGTCCATTGTACTTAACGCAACTATAGGAAACACTCCTTTTGATCTTTCTTTTGTTTTAAGAGAAAAGAAATTAGCATTGGCAAATGTCTTCCAATACTTGCCATAATTTGGGACTGAATACATCATTGCTTTTATCTATCATTTGCTCCTTTTTTAAAACAAGTTCTTTTTTACAACACAACATGACAGACCCTTTAGTTCAACTCCAATCAGACCAACCATGCTCGATTACAAAAGGCAAAAATTACTTGCAAAGGGATCAGAGTCTGTACTGTGGTCTGGTAATGGTAGGGACCTTCTAAACAAGAAAATGAAAGTCTTTAACTGTGTATAAATTTGTGAGAAAATCTGAGTGTTTGTTACAGTAACAAAAATTACCTTGTCACGACTGTGTCTGAGAGTGTCATTCTGATTAGTAACAATGTAGTCTTTCTCTATCTCAGAATTGATTCCAAGCAGAAAACTAAACTTCAAAACAATAATTTTTGTTTCTTGAAGGTTAATGAAATAATTTTATAAGAAAAAGAAACTGTAAACAGTTCATGAAGAAGTAAATAACATGTTTTACTTTGTCCCAGTGTTAAAGTATCAGAAGAAAACTCAGGACTGTCTGAGGTCCCAGTTTTTGAACAAAGAAGAAAAAGCTGATCATTTTTTCCTCTAAGGAGCTTTATGATCTAAACTTTTGGAATCATGTATTAAATATTTGATTTTAACATTAAAATCTAAATGTATTTTAGAAACATGGAATATCCAGGGATTTTAGCATAAAAATCTCCTTATTAGATGCAATCAAGAAAATTTCTATCGATAATTTCAGTGTGAATGTGTACACACCCTATAACTTTCTTTGTGCCCACTAATGTTTCTTATTTTAGAGAAAATAGTACAAAAAAAGAACAATAGCAAAATACAAACAACATAAAGGCAGGACATTAAAAATTATACGGGGCTTCAAACCAAGTGATAGGGATTAACAGTGGTTGTTATGTTACACATTGTTATCTTCAATGCAGTTGCTCAGATCACCACATGTATGAGCTGTCTAGTGTTCTTTTATTTATTTATTTATTTATTTAGTGGTACTGGGAATCGAACTCAGGACCTTGCAATTACTAGGCAGGCGCTTGCACTGCTGAGCTACATCCCCAGCCCTCTAATGTTCTTTTAAATTATTATTTTCTTATTTCCAGTAAATGTTTTAAAGTAATGGGTTTGCTAAGTGCTGAGTAACTATTTTCAGTGGAATTACACTTATGGCTCAGGGATATCTTATTTTCATCCAAGAAAAGATTCTTGGTTTTCCATAAGAGCAAAAACACATAAAGTTTACTATGGCTGTAACTTTTGGATTTTTCTGTTCTTATATTTATTTTAAAATTCTTTATTATGACACTACCTGCACTAAGAATAGAAGATTTTTACTTATACTGTGCTATTTTTTATTATGTTTGAAGAATATTTTAATACAAATGTGTTCCTGATTTTCTGGGTTGACTATTTTAGAATCCTAATAAAATAATAAATCTATAAAAACTGTCACATCAGTTTTTTGAATACTGGTTTCTAAATTATGTTTGATCTATTTCTCTAACAACTTATAATTTTAGTTTTACATAATATAGTATGTTTAACTTAATATTACTTAGTTGCATTATTTTACACTTCTACTTTTAGGAAAGTAATAGCTGTATTTATCTAAAGACAGTCGATATTTTGGCTCTAACACTAAAATTTTTAGAATTAAAAAAATAACGATGACAGCTGAACCACGCAGCACACACCTGTAATCCAAGCTCCACGGAAAAGTGAGGGTGAATGACTGCAAACTTGAGGCCAGCCCCTGGGCAACTTCAGGAGACCCCGTCTCAAAACTAAATGAAATTAAAAGTGCTAGAAATGTGGCTCAGCAGTAAAACACCCTTTACTTCAATCTTCTACCATAAAGATAAAATAATGTTAGTAAAAATTCCTACCAATAGGTATTATTTTATCATACGCTTGAATAAGATTTAATTGTATTTTTAAAAATGAAGTTATTAAAACTTTAGATAAGATTTCAGTTTGCTCTCACCCAGCCTCACTTTTCCACATAGCTGGGATTACAGGTGTGCGCCATCTGGCTCAGCTGTCAGCATGACTTTTTGACTCCAGATTGTTTATTTAGATTTAAATAAACAATGTATGACAATTATATTGAGTTTAATAAAGATATGCATAACAGAGGAGAGGAACGGGTAGCTCATACAAAAAAAGATAAAATATTGAAAAAAGTTTTTATATTGGGACAGAATGAAATGAAGATTTAAATTTTCCAAAATCATAGGTTCCATTGTGCATAATTTGCTTCACTACCAGACTCAGACATAATTTGAGTATGAATTAAATATTGGGAAAGAGGTTGGATTATTACAATCCCATTACTACCAACTGGATTTAGCTCAAGTAACTATAGCACAGAAGAGTCACCCTTAAGAGTAGAATACAGAATCTTTACTGATATGCTGAATTTTTAGAATTCGTGGCTGTTCATTGATATGATCATTCTATTCTTGGTTAGGTGATTAATATGTAACCCTGGAATGAAGAAGTGGAAATAGTTACCTTGTAAGGTAAGAGAAATAAATGTGTTATCCTTATTAATTAACTGAAAATCAATCAAAGAACCACTGAAATTCTGTACAAGAACTTCATGAAACATCTCGCCCACTGTTGTCATGTGCTGTTTGCAAGCATGACTTAGTGATCCCTAACAACCTCATTTATAAATTAAATTCATTAATCCTTTCCGAAGAGGTTTAAAATTTTAATATGTCCGATTTCTCAGGTGTCACAGATGCTGGACACTTCTCACAAGACCAGCTTTCTAAGCTCTTAGTTTATTCTTAGCATTCTAGTCAATTGAGTTCATAGCGTTTTGGAGAAGCTGGCTCCAAGGCAAAGTGGTACATGGCAGAGGGGCAATAGTTCATGGAGGAGGAAGACAACAAAGGCAACAAGACAGTGAGAGGCAAGCCTCCGTCTGTCCTTTATTTTGTATGCAGGATACCTGCCCTAGGGTTGGTGTAGCACTCATACCCTTAATTCCAGCATTGGACCTCGAATCAATCACAAACACTAGATTCAGCCACCTCTGAAAAACCCACCCCCTACAACCGCATGGGGCTTTGCAGGGGGGACATCTAGACATAAATAGTAACACTCAGCAAATAAATAAAGCTGGAATTCATGATAGTATTATTCTCCTTGACGTTGGGTTTGCTTAGCACTATAATTTTACAGAACACTTTCCCTATTTAGGAACACTTATTAACAGTTTGTTGGTATGACTGGAGACCATATCACAGAGAATAACAGTACTTATTCATTACTTTAGGAGCTATGATTAATGCCTTAAACATAGCTATTGTAGAGAAACTATTAGAAAAACTTGAATGGGCTTCAACCTTCACACTTGTTTTATATCAGTGGCAGTTTCAGATGGTTAGTGTTATTTCCTTTCCAAGTCATTTAGATGTATTTGTTTACAAGCTTGCTGAGATGGTATGTAGCCTGCTCTTTCCAACTAAGGTCACAGTGTTTGAACCACTGGAGCAAGCATTTCAGAAAGTGGTTGTAGATGCATCCCAGCCTGTAAGTTCTCTGTGGAAATCATTCACTCTTGAAGTCACTCTTACTCTTTCCACTACACTGTCATTGTAACTATTGAAAACATTTTTTCAAGTGATCGCACAAAAATTCACACAATATTTACCTACTGAAAGCATATTCCACATTTTTCTTGTGTCATGAATGGCAATGACATAGAAAGAAACAAAATAAAAGAAGGGAATTACAAAAATCTAGCAAGCTTCTTTTAAGTATTAGGTTTGTCCTGACTTCTTGCAGTTCTTAAAGTGTTTCTAATTTATAGATCAACAGGGTAACTCAGTTTTGTATTATTGAGCTCTGGTCATGGAATAGCATATATTACTTGAGCACCTACCATGTGAGTTCTTTCTTTTCAGGACATTACACAATATTGATCCATAGCCCTCTGTTCCGTCACATAAAGTCTAGTGATTCCACAAGGACTTTTGACACTTGCTGTATGTAAATGCTGACCCATGAAGTCCAGGTGACAGGCCATGACCTAGGGCAGTGATGGCAAACAAAACTTATAGAACTTTCAATGGTAACCAACCTCTGGCTGTGGCATGTGTGCCATAGGTTTGTAACCACTGACCTAGGCTGTCTGGGCTGTCCATCTCACTTTCTTCTGCTCACTCCCCAGCTAGTTATCTCTGGATATACAATGCTTGTCTGTTTACCATTGTGTATAAATGCTACCATGTTCACTATCAGCACCATGACCTGGGTAACTTTCTCTAATGAGTACAAGACTCTACAGGCCGCTGTGTGTCCCAATTTTGACAGACACCAGGAAGAACGAAGAGGATCAAGACCAGCTGCCAGAGGCTCAAGCTATCTGAAAATTAGTACAAATATTGCACTTTATTCAAGGATGGTTCAGGTATGGTTTTGAGCAACAGCATGTGGAAGTAATAGAAAACCATTGTAGTTTCCCTAATAAAGCACTTTGGAGAGATGTATTTGTAGGCGATGTCCTGGAGAGAGAACATAAGATTAAAGATATGTAGCTGGGTAAGGGTTAATGACATCTGTGATTTACTACATTGTGAGTCCCCTCTAAAAGACAATATTCCTAAATGCAACTTTTTCTCTAAAACTCCTGGCACTTTTAATAAAGGTTAAATCCAAAGACACCATATGATGATCTTCTGATGGGCCACAAAAAGCATCATTTATATAGTATTTTCCCTAGAGATGTTCTAAGATCATTTGTTCCCAGATGGTTCATAGTTTCAGTTATTCAATTTGGTAATCAGAAGTCCATAAGTCTACCAGTGTTTTTTGCTCTCAGCAGTTGCCACTCAATATGTACATATGATGGAAAGCGTCCCAGTACTGGGCCCTGATATCTAATAGCTGATGTCTGTTGCTTTTTGTTTTAGACTCCTGTGTGAGATCTATGCTGATATTCCCTTCTAGTAGAACAACTCAACTGTCATTTCATGTAAACCCTGCATCAAGCAGTGATTTGTCTGTTTTCCTGTCGTGACCATTGTTTGTCTTATAAGAAATTATTGGTCAGAGTTGTTATGCCTTAGAATAACCCATGAATGAGCTTTATACATCTGCATATGATTGCCAACACTGAGTCAAATCCAACTTTCAGGTTCTAGAGCGTGAACTGATTGCAATACTATACTACTACTACTACAGATAAGACAACATAGCTATTTCTGCAAATATTAACAATCTCAGAATTCCTAGTCACAGAAACCAAGAATCTGGCTTATGGGATGAGAACAGATGTATTATCTGCCTGTTCCCAGTATCATAAGAACTAAATATCTTCCTGTTGTTTCTAAAGTAAAAAGTGGAATGGACTATTGGGCTAAAACATAGCACAGTTCACATTTAATTGCTTCTAATTAAATGGAGGATGTTGATGACCCTTCTTAAAAGTGCACACGTACTACCTTTAAACATGATATCTATTAAAGCTAGAAGGACGCAGCCTTGGCCTCAGGTACAGTTGTCTAAGAAAGGATCTGTAATCAGTTTCAAGTAGCCCAGCAGGGAAATGCTCCTACGGAGCCCACCTATGATGAGACGTTAGCATCTGCATGGATATATTTGAATCCACATCTTTTATCATAGAGAATTTAGCGCTTATTTCCTCAAAGAATGTTTTTCCCCCACTGGGATTTAGTTATTAGTCTTTGTCCCTGTGTGTACATTTCCGATATGGAGCACTTGGGCAAAGGGGTGTGACAGAGAATACTGAGGGTGTTTCTGGGATTCTTTGGAATGCTCCAGCTACTTGCAAGAACATTCCTGCTTCTACCTTGTCTTTGGCTGACAGGTGTTGTCTTCGCCATGTCAATGTGCAATTCACACCTATCTTTAGTGTTAGCAAAACATGAATAGGTTAACTTCACTTAATGGTAACATAACATTTGCTTAGCATATTATATCATGCATAATTGGCCTAATCATGACAAATTTTAGATATGTGCATACTAAGATCATTGTTTAACAGATGAGGAAAATGAGATTTTGAAAATTATGTGATTTCCAGGCGACACAGCTAACAAGTGCTGGAGGACTCAGTGTCTAGGTGCTTTAACCAAAGCCTGAGCTCACTGGATTCAAGGTTGCTAAGTGCTTGATACGTTGGAAGGTATGCTGTATGAGCTTATCATTCACTCACTTTTCTGAGAAGGTAGCGACTCAGCCATTTTGGAGGGTGGTTTCTTTTTGTTTGTTCTTTGCTGCTACCTGATAATTGGTCGTGTTCTTTAAGATGTCTTCAACACTTTGCTTATAAAAATTAACCTTTTGAGTTCTCCTTGAGGATCTTGTCTCCCTCCTCTGCCAGGATTACTCTGAATCTTTCATGCCCAGTTCAGTTCTTTCCTTTATTAGGACACTTTCCTTGAACTCCCAAGGTAGAATTGGTCTTTCTTCTCCCTGTCATCTGGGGAATCTTATGCTTTTAGCTGTTTTTGAGCAGTTATTAAGCTATTGCATAATTACTGGTTTTTCTTTCTTCTTTCTTCCTTGGGCTGTACTCTGCTTGAGGTAGAGGCATCATTATACTTGGAGATGTCACACAATTGTGAGTATGCTCATTTGTGGGAAAATGGTAGGGGAAAGAGAGGAATTGGTGAAATGAGAGGAATTCATCATTTCATAAGATAATAATACCTGATTTCTGTTATCCCTAGCGGCACTTGATTTAATGGTCTATATTTCTATGACAAAGGAACTAACATATACTTAATAAAAATGAAGCTTTAGAAGAACCTAGAACTCACCCAGTTTGAGGGTATCTTATAGAAAATGATACAAAAGGTAGATATTACAAACAAGAAATGACAAGCAGTTGTAAGACCTGAGAAATACCACATACATCTTAAAATCCAAAAAATAATATTGTTAAAATACACAATTCTGTGTTACCTTTCTCCTTCTACATTTTTGAGGGTACATCATTTTTATCACCTCTCCATAAGAAAATGATTTTGTAATATTCTTCTCTATAGAAAGAATGCAAAATTTATTTATTATTAATAATGTAGAAAAATCTATTTCAGCTTTGTAATCTATTACAAGCAATGCTATGTAAATTAAGTTTGCTATCATTATTCGGGGAGACATCTACCATCCTCCTTTCTTATATGAGCAATATGGTTTTCTACAACTAGCTACACCCCCATGTCATGATGTAACATATATTGCCAAAGGAGATAGTTAAAAATAATTCCTTTTAGATTATTGGATAAGTTTATTGATATTATTTGACTGAGGTAGGACTTCTAAACTCTTTTATAGCCTACCTTGAAATATTAAGCTGTAGCAGAAAGGCCAGAGAGTGAGAAAGGTAACATGAGCTTTATGTTTCACAATAGGGAGCTCTTTGTAGACACACAAGACACTATTGTCTGCAACATATATGGTATCATAGGAGAGAGAAAGGAAAACTAGATGTTAAGAAAAAATGGAAACAGTGGATATGGAATACATCTTTGAAGTTTTTCTTTTCTTTTCTTTCCTTTCTTTTCCTTTTTTTATCCTTTTTGAGACAGGGTCTCACTATGCAGTTCAGGCTGGCCTTGAGCTCAATTTGGAGTCCAGGCTTGTCTCAAACTCACAAGGATCCTTCTGCCTCAGCCTCCCAAGTGCTGGGATTACAGGAGAGTACCACCACACCCCACCCTTTGAATTTTTAATAAAGTAAAAAAAAAATAAGTTGCTAATAAAAGGACCAGTAGGATCAAGCAAGAAAATTGTGAGGGAGTCAGTTTGTAGTTTTAAGAGAGAGGAGCTTAAAAATAGAACCAGAATCTTATCTCTCCAGTGGCATATTATCTCTGATCCAAGTGCCAAGAGAGGCGTGGCTTGGGGCAGTGTTATCCTGGCACTGATTGCCATTGTGTAGAAATGCCCCCTCCAGGAATTCATTGAGCATCTGTCAGTCATAAGTGCTAATATGTCAATTTTCACAGCTATTGAGCTGGTACTCTCTGTCAGGGAATATTGATACCTTTCCATACTATATTACTTGTTTTTTAAGAGAAAAGAACAAAAGCAAAATAACAAAAACAAAGACAAAAACAAAACAACACAAAAACTATAAAAGTGACACAGAATTTCAAAACAAGATGATAGGTAACTTCAGTTTTATGAGGTACTTTCACACTTATAATCTCATGGGAGCATCACTGCTGTTAAATTATTTATAAATAATCAAGTTATTTACAAATTAAGAGAAGGAGGTGAGACTTTTTGAGGCCCAGAGGAAAACTCAGAAGAGAAGACAGTTATCAATTCTGGGAACTGAGGGAAGTGAATGACATTGAAAATATTTTCCACTGCTTGACACAGTGTAGCGCTAATGGATCAATGGGTTATTTATGGGGAACTTTAATGTAGTTTCCTCTATAATATGCAATGTATTTTTCCTCCTTTCTGTGTCACCAGCAAAATGTTTAGCCAAGCAAGATTGTTTTGTCTGATATTTTTGCATCCAGTGATGGTCTAGGTTAACAATCTTATGCTTTAGGGTTACAAATCATGCCTGGAGAGTGAGTAAAAATACAAATTCAAATTTAATAAAAATAAAGTTGAACGGAGAACTCAGTAGTGTGCTTAGTTCTGTATCCAGGTAGACTTGCGTCAAAGGCTGGAGAAGGGTAAGGATGGAGCTGATACCTGGGGTCTTGGTCTATTTTCTGTTCTTAAAATAAAATACCAGATGCTGGGCAACTTCTAAAGAATGGAAGTTTATTTAGCTCGTAGATCTGGGAGCCTGGAATTCCAAGAGCATAAAGAAGGTATTGGGTAAGATTTCTTGCTCTATTGTAAGACAACAGAGAGAATCTAGGGTGAGAATCCAGGGTGAGACAGAGCAATCTCACTAGAGAAAGATGGCTTTTATAACAACTCTACAATTTCTATGATGCATGGATCCAAATACTGGGCCAATCTATTCATGAAGGCCCAGCCCTCATGATCCAGTCATGTCTCAAAGGGCCCACCTCCTAATACATCGAAGTATGACTTCTAGAATTGAATTTCCAATGTAAGAATTATGGGGAACACATCCAACTTACAGTATCTTGGTTTTACCTGTTTTACAAAGGAGGAATCTGAGACTTAAAGAATGGAAAAAAATTGTCTTAGGTCATATAGTACTGCTAAGAGAAAGTGCTTTAGGGATGAACTTTTAGCCTTTAGTCCTACACTGTCTTTTACTTATACACACATATTACTTGATATGCTTTGTATCTAGAGGTACCCCCAAAGCCTCATGTGGTCATAGATGGGGAGTTTTGAAAGTGGCTATATTAGAACGTGTGAATGTAGAGTAAACATAAGATCCTGGGACTAAGTGTGGATAATGGAAACCCACTTTGTGTAGAGGGGGCACCAATCAAAAGGACAGTAGCCTGCGTGGGCTACAAAACAGACAGAAGGAAGGCAGGCTTGCTGCTGCTGCTTACTGCTTTTTGCCTGCCTTTCCATGAACCGTTTCTCCTCTGTGACACCCTCCTCAGAGCCGACTGTCTATGGACTGAAATTGCTACAGACTGTGAGCTGAAATAAACCTCTTCTCCTTTAATTTTGGGTGTTTGGTATTTTGTCTCAGCTGTGAGAAAAGTAACTAAGACATTACTTAATATAAAGTATGTAATAAGCCTTCAAATATGCAATCTCTATTTGGTAATTCCATTGCTAGGAATTCTTTATTTCTAATAAAATATTTAAATAAGTGTAACAAGGTGAATAAACAAGGATGTTTATAAAAATTAGTTGTTTATAATAGAAAGAAAATTAGAAGCAACTTCAGGACCCATTAGCAGATTGGATAATACCCAATGGCTGTTTGGCTAATAACCAATGGTACACTGCATAATGGAATATCAGAAAACTACAGATGCTCCTCATCTTATGATGGGGTTATGTCTTCATAAACTGATGGAGAACAAAGAATATTGTAGGTAAAATATACACTTAATACACTTTGTCTACTGTAATGGTTGATAAATTGTGTCAACTTGAGAATTGAGAGGTTTAGAAACTTAAGTAAATGGGCCCAGGGTCCTCACTCTGTAAACATCCTGAGCCTGTGTATGAGAAGGGCACAGAGATGGGGTGGGCGGGTAGCCTGCATACAATATAGGGGAGGAAAAGAGGCTTGCTCTCGCCTCCCACTTTGTTCTTGTTGCTTTTGCTGTCTCCTGCTGCCTTGAACTGTTGCTCCTGTGCCATGCCACCCTGCTTTGGAGTCAGATGATTATGGACCGAAACCTCCACAAACTGTGAGCTAAATAACTGTTTCCCTTTAGGCGTCGGGGATTTTGTGCCATAATGAGAAAAAACTAGCCAAAACATCTACAGTACATCCTACTTTAGCAACACGGTACACTGTAGAGTTTTGGTTGTTTCCCCTCATGATCACACAGCTGACTGGGAGTTTTGGCTCATGGTTAATGTCCATCCTCATGGGATAGTATCAGACTTCATATTACTAGCCTGATAAAGGATCAAAATTCAAAACAGAATTTCTTCTGAAAGCATATCAATTTTGCACCATCAAGGTAAAAATCATGTGGAACCATTAATGTGGGACTCTCTCTATTTAAAGCCATAATGATTGTATATTATGTATCATTACATATGATATATATGGAAAATATTTATTGCATTTTGCTTTGAAAAGGATTATAATACCTTTAAAACTGTGCATATTTATCTTTGCATACGTTTTTGCATGCTTAATGAAAGTCAATAAACAACAAAATAGTAACAGTAGTTATTTCATATTATGGGAATCATTTTTGTCTTTTTGAGACTGGATTTTACTATGCAGTTCAGGCTGGCCTTGAACTCACTTCGGAGCCCAGGCTAGCCTCGGATTCACAGTGATCCTCCTGCCTCAGCCTCCCAAGTGCTGGGATTACAGACATGTACCACCACGCCTGGCATATTATGGGATGATAGATAGCTTTAATTTTTAAATTTCATCTTATTTGTTTTTCTAACTTTTCTCATTAATAACATATGTGCTTTATATAATAAAAATGACTATATGGAACTGTTTGTGGCCGACAAAGCGTGTGTTGAAAACTCTTCTTCCAGGAATCCTTATTAGCAAAGTTTATACATGTGACCGTATGTTAGTAACATCTTACTGTGTCAGGTGAGGAGAAGCAAGATAGGGAATGGTGTCCCATGATTTGATGTCAATACTAAGGAAGCTGAAATTGCTGTAAGCCTATCACACCATTCTCTTACAGAAATGTAACTCCATAAATTTGCTGTTGTGTTAACTTGTACACAATCTATTCTTTCAATCCTCAACCCATCCTACCTAATGGCAGTGTGATTAGCCCTCTGCTGTGTTTCAGAGTACATAGAGATGCCAATAGAAACAAAGTATAAAGCCAAGAACAAATATATGAACTGTATTTGTTTTATATTTTAGTTGGAAAATATTCTAAAGAAACATCATTAATTCCTAAGATTATATGGCATTGCATTTGTCCCCTTCTGCTCCATGGCATTTAAATTTCTATATCCTTATCTGCAACTTTCTGGCTACATTACAAATAACCTTGTGGTTGCCGAGAGCCTTTTTATTAAATGTGGAAGTTTTAATATTATTTCTATATTAAGGAAGGAAATATGTCATCATGCTAAGTCAGGCAACTAGATGTTAAGCCTGCTTCCACAATTGACTGTTGTATGATCTGAAATGATGATGATGATGTTGTAATAGTATAATCACAAGCTAGTTTTATATTATAATGAAATCTAATAGATATTCTATCTAGTGATTGCTTGCTATATGAAAGGAGCTCTATTATTACATTGTCTTATTTAATCCTGAAATCTCCCTGATAAGTACTGATCATTACTTTCACTCTATAGATGAGAGAATTTAGCTTTAGAAAGGTTAAGTGTAATAAGCTGCACAAATGGCATTGTTAGTGGTTAACACAGAAACACAGATGAAGATCAAACCTAGGTTTTATTTTGTCTCAAAATACCTTACTTTTTCTGGAATAAATGCTAACGTTTCAAATCTCTTATTGTTTCTGGGGTGTTCTGTTTTAATAAAGTGAAGAAGTTAGCTAAATTAGTCACTCAGTTTTCTGCAACATTAACATTCTTGCTACCCGTATGAATATTTTAAGGGTCTCTTCCTAAAGATTGTGATTCAGTAGATTAGTGGTTGAGTCCATGAATATTCATTAATAGCCCCCGCCTCAAACTTTCTGCTAGTCACAGCTCCTGTACAACATTTTAAGTTTCAATACACTAGAGGACCCAGGGGTGCCAACTGCAGAGACAGAGAGACAGAGCCTAAAGCAGGGCCTCATAATCCTTCTTGCTTATATTTTCCCTTCACAATGTGAGGCCAAACGCCAGGTCCTGATTTTGATTCAGCTGCACTTTTGATTGAGTGAGGAGTCCATATTGCACTAGTCAGTTTTTGATTACTGTAATAAAACACCTGAGGCAAGCTAGTTTATAAAGAAAATGGGTTTATTTTGGCTCAGAACCCTGGAGGCTCAAGGTCCAAGCAGCATGGTGCAGGCTTTGGTGAGGCCATCTCTTGGCTTAGATGTTTATGTATCTCTATGACCATGTGATCTCTTTTCCTATATTTATAAAGCCAACAGGATTCAATCATGGGGAACTTGTCCTAAGAATCAACTCCAATGTAATCATTTTTCAAAGGCCCTATCTCTAAACACCACAGTAGAATTAAAAGTTCACATCTCTCAATACTATTAATATAAGACTTTGGGGATTTATATTCCTGCATGAATTTGGGCAGACAAACCCAAGCACAAGTCATGTTTAATCAGCATTTTTCATTTCCTACGTGCTGTTCTAAACATCTATTGATGTAACATTGCCTCTTCGAGAGAAGCTTTCTCTGCTTCTATGAATCTTGGGCTTTTGGCTTGTTCCTAATAAGGAATTTTCCCCATAACTCTGATTTTAGGAACCATAAATAACATGAACCCTATCTTTCAACAAAATTTTTTTGACAACTGCCTGGAAATCTCCCAGTCAGTCTGGTAACCTAAATTTAAGCCAGATCTTCCCTGAAAAATGGGTTGGGCTCTTTATAAGCTTGGTTTGTTGATATAGGGTTATGAGTAGAACTGAATCAGAGTCAGGACGACCTGCCAAGTACATACAGTCCCTATGGGTTTTTTTTTGGATAATCCAAAGTATGGTTCTGAATTCACAAGTTTCTGTGTGAACCTGTGGTTAAGGAAATCAGCTTATTTTTGATGAATGGGATTAAGAAAAGCAGAGTGTTAAAAACAATTCCAGTTTCTAATAGCCTGATCTTAGCATGCATGGTTGTAAAAATCAATAACTGTGAGTTTTGAAAGGCAGGGACAAATGCAGTAGGGTAGATGTGAATCACATGGGGTAGATGTGGATGTCAGACTTTCATCTTCAATAATTTAACCTTTAGTGATGAAAAAGCAACATGTTTAAATTGGGAAGGCAATTGGCATGCACCTTATGATAGGAACAGAAGAAAACTTAGTGTCCAAGACCTCCCAGCCTTTCCAGAATGCAAAAAAGTTCAGAGCAATACACTGCAGATTACTAAGCTAAGTATTTCCAGTAAGAGTAAATACCATTCCAAATGTGCAATTTTGAAAACCATCTGTAGATTCTAGAATTGTTATATAATTTCCATGTCAGTGGGATGATAAGGAATTCTTTTAAAACATACTATATTATTCACAGCATTTACAAATAAAATTTGCCAAGCACACAGGGGACTAAAGTGTGTTAATCCCCTAATACAGGCACATTTCCACCATTTTTCTTTCTTTCTTTATTTTAAAGCTCACAGTACTCAACTTTATTCTATATTTTCAGACAAAATATTTCACAGACGCTCCTGCCTATACCCATCTCTACACACATGAATATACTGATCACACTTACAGGTAAACAGTATTCTTGCTTAGTAATTATCAAATCAGAGTTTAACATCAGGAAGAGAATCTCTAGAAGGCCAGACCCTCATTTATCTTAGCTGTTTTATCTCTACCAGCTGCACAACATCTGAAACATAGTAGTTATTGGAAACATATATAGTGAAGTAAATATTTAATATATATTTGATATATTCTGTAACAAATAATGGACATTGTAATTATATGTATTTTATAAGATAACTGGACAATGTTTTTCATTAGGTAAGTCTAAACCATTAAAAACTGTTGGCTAAGTACCAAAGATAAGGAAGAAGTCACACAACATCTGTGACTCAGAATCACTATATTCTGAACATTTAACTTCTCTTCAAATATTTCCAGTGGTGGAAAGGCATACATTTCTAAAACTGTCCTTCTTCTCTTACAAAACAAGCTTGATCGTTATACAGTCTTTCTAATGAGTAAAAATTTACCTTACTCATAACTTCCCACCCTGATCTGATTTGTCATCAGAAGATAGAATACTGACTCTTTTTCTAAACAAAAGCCAGTCAGGTATATGAAGCTACTGATCATGCTTTGCCAATACCTCTTCCCAAAGCTTTTCTTCTTCACAAAACACACTTCCAGGTTTATAAAGGAATCTTGATGTAGCTTCCAATTTTTCATCATCTTTTTCATTTGAAGGGACTGTAATTTTTCTTTGTTTTGCTTGACAGGGAGCATAACACTAATATTCTCATCTGTATAATTATTCCTATCTGTAGTTATTCCCCAGTTTTTTGCTATTTTCCTTCCCATTCAGGAGGTCATTTGCAGAGGAGATTAGTATGGTGCTTGAAATAGGCTGCTAAATCCACTGGAGATGAGGACTTGGGAAAGCCATAGTCAAGTAGGCCAGTTCCCTTAATGGAAAAGGAAGTTACAAGCAGTACCTTCCCTTAGATGTGCAGTGACACACACGTACACACACATGCCCACGTGCGTGCGTGCACACACACACACACACACACACACACACACACACACACAATATAGGCAGCATAGTAAATCCAAGGTCTCTTACTGTTCATATATTTGGAGGAACACAACTGTACATATAAATTAATAGGCAGTTGTGCTTTCTGTAATTATTCAAACCTATCAAGGTATTTCCTATAGGTCAGATTCTTCATCAAAGAACAATTAAACAATCTTGTTTCTAAATTTTACTGATGTGACTTGGTCTATGCTATTCAACTGAAAAAACACAATTATTAAACTTGTCCTCGATAAACTACAGAGCTGACCTTAAGGATATAGAGAAATAAGAGTTTTGCCTTAAATACATACTCAAAGTAGCAGGAAAATTTGATTTATCTCTCCAGC
Source organism: Dinomys branickii (assembly GCA_004027595.1). Taxonomy (NCBI): domain Eukaryota; kingdom Metazoa; phylum Chordata; class Mammalia; order Rodentia; family Dinomyidae; genus Dinomys; species Dinomys branickii. The sequence goes on along the minus strand of PVLD010010657.1, from coordinate 8,941 downwards.
AGCTAAGAGCATGGCATCCAAGCAGTAGAGGTGGGAAACATCAACTTGGTTCTTTGATACAGGAAGGATTTGTGGATCAGGCTGTCCTTAATGTGGGGTTAGGAAACAGCTAAAGGAAAGAGCGCTGGAACCGCACATGCAGGGTGGCAGATAGAGCCACGTGAGGTTGAAATACAGTGCGTGTCAACCAGCATCCTCCTCTGAGCCTGGATCAAGGCTAATAACAGGGAAACGCTCTCTTGCTCTAAGCTACTCTGTTGAATCCTGGCATCAACCTCACGTTGATGGGTTTACAGCTGTGCATAAAAAGGCCTTGGTCACTTTCCATTTTAGTTTTTTTCCTTCCTGTGAGTCTCACTTATGTTAGATATTTTTCTGTTTTGTGTAATAAATTTAACTAATAACAAACTATAATTTTTCTGTTTTTCCAAAGATTACCTTTATCATGAATAATGTCAATGTTGACTGAATTTAGACTCTTGGTTGTCTCGGCGCTGAAAGAACAGAAACAGCTCTTTCTAAAGCCTGCAGTGAAAGATTCTTCCCTCCTCTGAGAACCTGGCCTTAGCTCAACCTCTGAATCCACAGCCTTGTGGGGGCAAAATACTGAGCACACATGTGAGCAGAAGTGGAATAAAAGTCATTCCTGTACAAAGAAAGAAGCAAATTTAAAACAAAAGAAGTATAATCAAGTCTCATATCTAATCAAGAGGAAAAAAACAGATCAGATGACATAAATAACCAATAGCAATTTCATGAAAAAAGTGTGTGTGTGTATATGTGCATGTTCACACGCACATCTGTGTGTGAATTTGTGTGTGAAGGGTTAATATTGGGGAAAATGTGGTTAATTATCTAAATTGACCAATATCCTGTAATTTTCAGATAATCAATAGTGAAAGTTCTCAACCTAATGAATTTTCTATTCATCTGACAGCTTTCTATATTGAGGATTATTGGGACATTCAAGCAACGTTTTACCATTGGCAAACAATACGTTATTCTTCAATTCATGAGTTTTATTGTTGTATTTTGGTGTTTTTTTAAATTAAATTGAACGAACTCTAATCAGATGATGACAACATGTTGGGCTCCAGACTCAGGCTACCCAAATAAGTTAGGGAAGCAAACGTACAAAGAAATAAATATTTCACAAACAGGAAGCAGAGCAGCAATCTCTGGTAACCTTTAACGTCTCTATTATGAGACCCTAGGGGCCAAAAGGGACATCGCTTCTCAGAGTCAGTGATGAATATGGTGTGCGCTGATGCGGGATTAGTGCAGTGGTCAGAGGTGGGGACGCAGAGAGAGGGAAGCATTCGAAGCAGCTGTTCTCTACTAAGGGACAGAAATTTGAAATCTCACAATATAACAAGGAAACACCCCACGTTGTTCACAGTAGAGCACAAAGAGTGAGGAGAGAAGCAATGAAGATGCTGCAAGAGCGTTTCACAGTTGTTATCTCAGGAGGAGATTTTACAAACCCGGTAGGAGCTGTCAGGACATTAGTTAACCAGACCTGTGATTTTAAACTCTGTCTTCGCTCTCACACGTTAAGGGAAACTTTTGCTTAATGCTCAGTCTTGAGCTTCCTAGACTACTTACCTTAGAATCTACAGAAAAGGTTTGAATCTCTATAATATTTGAGGAGTTCATAGATTAAGAGAATATGTAACCTATAATAAATGAACTACAATTGTTAAGATATATATATATCTGATAGAATGTACTCCAGTGGCTACTGAGAACAAAACCACATAAACACTTAAGTTTAAAAATCCATTCTGGCACAGATAGCACAATCAACGATTGGCCTTGCCTGGTAGTATAATTTTAACGGTCATCAGAGTTTTATAAGATGGCCATTTAGGGCTAAGCAATTTGAAAGATCAAGTCAGCTACACAGAATCATTCAAAGGCTGGTATTTTCTATTAAATGAAAGAATGTGGAGTCAGATGTATGTGGATTTGAATTGCAGTGCACCATTTTGAAAGTTGCTTTCTAGGAAAACTACAGAGCAAAGTGACCTAACGTGTATGACTGCTTTCTTCTTTGTAAAACAAGATCATCTGAGTGTATGGCACTGCCAGTTGCCTCTCATAGACCTATTCTCTCCTTCTCCCTCTCTTATTGCAGTGGTGTGCATCTAACTGAGAGTAGGCTGTAGAAGGCTGAGGGAGAGAAGAGATCTGGCAAGATACTAGGCAGTAACTGAGGCAAAGGTCATGGTGGCTTAAGCCAGGATGGTGAGCTGAGAAGACAACACACCTTGTAAGTTTCTGGATATGTACTGGAAATTGAGCCAACAGGACATCAAGGTAGATGTGGAGTATAAGATAATTAAAAAGTACCCCAAGAATTTTTGCCCAAGTAAGGCTATGTTTGCCCCTCAACTAAAACGAGGAAAGCAACAGGTGATGTGTGTGTCTTAGTTACTTTTTCATTCTTGGGACCCAATATACAACATCTACAATTTAAGGGAGTGTCTTGGTTACTTTTCTCTCGTTGCTGAGACAAAATACCCAACGCCCAAATTGAAAGAAGGAAAGGTTTATTTAGCTAACAGTTTGTGGAGGTTTCAGTCCTTACTTGGCTGGTTCTGAGGCAGAATGGCACATGGCAGAGGGCAAACTGTTCACAGCAGCAGAGCACAGCAAAGATGCAAGCAAAAGGGAGGAATGGCTGCAAGCAGCCTCCTTTTCTCCCTTACATTGTAAACAACCTACCCCCACCCAGGGGGCATGTAGCTCTCACACAATCTCCATGCCCTCCACTCCCACAGGCTCAGGATATTTACAAAGCAAGTACTCTGGCTTCCTGCTGAGTCACTCAGCCAAACCTCCAGATTTCCCAAGTTGACACGTCAATGTATCAACCATAACAGGGAGAAAAGGTTTATTTTGGCTCACAGCTTGTAGAAGTTTCAGTTCATAGCCTGCTGCAATGCAGGATGGCATAGCAGAGAAGAAACAGCGTTTGGCAAGGCATCAGGAAGCACAGAGAGAGAGAGAGGGCCATCAAGAGAGGACTGAGGGGGATGTGTCCTTCTAGACCACACCCCCAGAGACCCACCTCCTCTGACCAGATGTCACCTCCTAACAGTACATTTGGCTATAAATTCATCAGTGAACTAATCTGAGTATCAGAAGTCCATGATCCAATCACCTCCCAAAAGCTCCACCCATGAGTTCATGAGACTTTGAGGGAATATCTAGATATAAGCTGTACATAACAGTGTGTTTAAGGCAAAAACCAAGAGTTCATTTCTGTGCATGCCAAATATGATATGCCTATGATAGATCCAATGGTGAATGTGATATAGGCAATTGTGTATGACTACAGAGTCCAAGAGAGAAATCTGTGCCGGTAGTATATATTCACTACCATGAGAGTGAATGAAATCCTCAGAGTAAGTGTAAATGAAGGAGAAATGTGTATCTCCCAGGTGAACCTGCTATTTTATGAGATCAAAGAGAAAAGAAGAAATCAGAAAGGAGATTGAGAAGGAAGAGCCAGTCCAGCAGTAGAAGCAAGAGAGTACATTGTTCTGGAAGCCAAGAGGGGGAGAACAACTGGATTCCATGTGCTGATCAATCTCTCCATCAAATGAGGATTGAGTATTATCACTGGAGTTAGCATTACAGAGGCCATGGGTGATCTCAGAGCAAACATCTTGTTGAAGTAGTGGGAGATAGCGCCTGTTTTATATGCGCTGGAGGAAATGGAAGGAGATTTGGAAGCACGAAGTAAACACGATTCTTGGAAGGAGCTTTAAGCAAAGGCAAGGTAGCTTTTTAAGTGGAGAAGTGAGATAAGTAATAGGGGAAATTGTATTTGGTTCATCATTAGACAAATCACATTATGATGATGTATTAATGGGGTTGAACCAAACACAACACAAAATTTCATAATGGAGAAAACAGAAATTACAATAATAATTACTTTAATTAGGACACAGCAGGGGAATCTGAAAAACATTTAGAGGAGCATAGAATCCTTTACAAGTACTACTCATAGCTGAAACACCATGCAAAGTTTATTACCTCCAAGTATGCACAGTGAAGTGAGGGAAATGAGAATATTTTTTAACCTAGATGGCCTGTTACAACATGCCCCACCCCATCCTCTTTGCTTCATGCACTGTAAAGATTCTTTCGCTCACCATCCCGAGGAAACACAAGTGCCCTTCTTCATTATCTCTGTTGCAGACTCTCACAAGGGGTGTGCATTTGCCAAGTAAAGGCACCAAGCTGGAGGACTACCAGAATCAATGTATATTTTATGACTGGCTCATGACAGCTTCATCGTGTTCTTTCAGTTCCCTCTGCAATTCCAAGCCCTTTGCTAGGTGCTGGGCTTGGAGAAATGAGAACTGAGCTCCTTGTATTGAAGCAGGTAATGAGAGCCTGAGATAAAGCGGCGGTGCTGACAGCAGGGTGCAGGAAGGAGCCTAGAAGGCAGAGATTAGAGTGGAGGCAGAGCACAGTTGGGACTAGGCATGGAAAACTGGGGAGACTCGGTGTTAAATTTATTGTGAGAATGTTCTAAATACTAACCTCAGTTTGTCATTGTTAGATTAACAGTCACATACTACCATTAATTCTACTTGACTTTTTAGCTTGTTTTCCGAGAAAATAATCAGTTTCACATCTTTTTACTATAGTTATATGTAACGTTCTATTTCCATTTTAAATATTTTATAAATTTGTAGATTTGCAGCCCTAAGATTTTACACTGCAGCTTTCCTTTTTAGTTTTCTAAAACTTTAAATATATCTAAAATTAATTTGTGTATCAATTATATTGCTTCCAGTTTTTAATTTCACAAAACTCTGCCTTTATCTTTTTTTCCTTTTTTCTTGTTTGTTTTCCTGAAAATTTTTCATTATCCCTGCCCCAGCTTCAAGAATTCAGTTTATTTCCACTTCTTCACTTACTTAGGAATAATAACATAGAAATATGATTTTTATTTTGAATATAGTTATTGACTATATACCTTTTCAATTATTATCTAAGTAGTATATATTTGAATTTATTTCCTACTTGGAATTGTTCAGTGAAGCAGGTTCAGCTTTGGCATAGCTTAAATTTTTTTTCACTTTTGTTAACAGCTTAGAGTTCTCAGAATTTAGAGACTATACTGAATTTCTGATAGGACAAAGTATGATAAACCAAAGGCTGCTGTATAAAGGTTTTCTAAAGAGAGAGAGAGCTACAGGGATGGGGGAGATGGGAAAGACAGAAGGATATTACTGTTGACTCTTATTTAGATGGACAAAACTTGGATACTCTATTGGTTGGATTTTTAATATAGTTTTATTGACCTTCTGGTTGATAGAAAAATCTAATTTTATTTTATTTGTGATATTTGCTTGATTTTGTATAAACTTTGTAGTTTACTGCTGAGGTTTTCTTTCTGACAGTCAGAGTTCAATATAACTGCAAGTTGCTGCTTCTTTTCCACTCTCCAAAGAAGATTCAGTGAGATGCTGAAAAGGTCTGTCTGGTAGTCTCCCTTATATCTGTGTGCCTTAAAGAAATCATTCTGAAATTAATACATGATCAATTTATTTAAAAATTTTAAAACACAGAATATATTTAAAACTCATACTTCATCAGCCAGAGATAATTATCAGTATGTTCATACTTTGTAAACATGCTTGCTTAAGTAGAGCAGTACTACGATGATATTTTTATTTTATTTTATTTTATTTTATTTTTGGTACTGGGAATTGACCTCAAGACTTCATGCTTGCCAGGCAGGCGCTGTGCCACTAAGCTATAGCCCTAGCCCTATGATGATACTTTTAAACATGTGATCATTCAGCAAATATTGTGTATAACTTGGATTTTCACTCGAGAATATTTTGCATGTATTTTCTCGTATTACTAAATATTCTTTCATGGTATGCTTTAAAATAGAAGTCATCCTTTGCTACCATTACTTATACATGTATTTATTTGATTAGCCTGCTAGCACTACAGATGTGCCCCACCACATTTGATAGCCGAGTTTCTTCACATAAGGACACTGGTCAGATCAGATTAGGGCCCCACACTGGATGCCCTCATTTTGTTGGTCACCTCTTTAAAGATTCTATCACCAAGTATAAGTTACATTTTGATTTGATTTGAGGAGAAACACAGTGCAGCCCAAATTGGAGAGGAGACAAACAAGGCTGTCGAGTTGTTTTAATTTGTGTTTCTGTTATTGCTGGGGAGACTGAGTAGTCTTACAGGCTTACCGATCATTTTTATTTCTCCTACTCATATTTTGATACAATTTTGTATATTTCTGCTTATTGTGTTCTCTTTATGTCCTTATAAAAGGTATATACATACACCTTGTGAGTTATGAGATCTCTGTTATACATTATAATAATTGACCATTCATCAGATGGATTTTGTATATTTTTCTGTTGTAATAATTGACTTTTAATAATGTTTGTAGTGCTTTGATACATTAAAAATTTTAAGCAATTCAAATCCTGTCAATCTGTTTTCTAGGATAAGTACTTTTTTGCTTCTTGAAAAAAATGCATTATGTAATTTTTTTTATATTTTAAAAATAAAAGATGAAAACATATTAACAAACAGACATCTATTTACAAATAGCATAAGAACAATACAAACAGTACAGAGTTACAGACAAAGTGGTAGGAAACTAACAATGGTTGTTGTATTACGTATTGATATGTTCAAAGTGGTTTCTCAGGAAAACAAATAGAGACATGCAATACTGATCAAACCAGTAATCATTAACTGTTCCTTTCAGTAAAGCAATAGAAGACAGTAGCACCACTGTTAGCTGTCCTGTGTATACATACGTACATGATTTCCCCTTTTTTCCTTCTCTTTTCCCACACTCCAGTTGCCCATTACTTTTAAGCATTTTCCTTTCATTTCTCAATGTCTATCACACCTCCTAGTTTTTGTTCTCTCTTTCAGCTTCTTACACTAGTGAGACAATACATTGCTTACACATGTGCATCTGATTTATTTCACTTTTGAGAATGGTCTCTAGTTGTGACCTGTAAGAGCCTTGAGTTTATTTTTCTTTATAGCTGAGTAATATTCTATTATGTAAAAGTATCACAATTTTTTTTATCCAGTCCTCAGTGGATGGACATTTGGGTTGCTTCCACAATTTAGCAATTACAAATTGTGTCGCTATGAACATGGGTGCACATATATCACAGTGATATGATGTTTTCAGATCTTCTGGGAAAATATCCAAAAGGGGAATAGCTGGATTAAATGGGACCTCCAGACCTAGTTTGCTGAGGAATCTCCAAACTGATTTCCACAGTGGTTTCACCAGTCTGCATTCCCACAGCAGTGGACAAGAGGTCCTATTTCTCCACAGCCTCACCAGCATTTGTTATTAGTTGATTTCTTACGGCTAGCCATTCTTACTGGGGTGAGATGAAATCTCAATGTTGTTTTAATTTGCATTTCTTGAATGACTAATGATGTTGAACACTTTCTCATGTATTTGTTTTCCATTTGTATTTATCTGAGAAGTGTGTATTCATCTCAAATGCCCATTTCAGGATTGCATATTTGAATTTTGGGAGGACAATATTTTAAAATTCTTTATATATTCTAGATAGAAGACCTATGTCTGATAGACAGTCAGCTAAAATTTTTTCCCAATTTGTGGGTTTTCTTTTTACTCTGCTGGTGATTTCTTTAGATGTGCAGAAACATTTCAGTAGGATGAGATCCCAGTTGTTGGTTCTTTCAAGTATTTCAGATGTGGTTTGGTTTTTGTTCATGAACTCTCTGCCTACCCATATGTCTTTGAGGTTTTTACCTACTTTCTCTTCTAATAGATTTAGTGTTTCTGTTTTAATATTGAGATTTGTGATACATTTTGACTTGAGTATGGTGCATGGTGATAGACTTGGGTCTTTTTTCAGTCTTTGGCAAGTGGGAAGCCAATTTTTCCGGCACCATTTATTAAAGAGTCTATCGTTCTTCCAGTGAGTTTTCTGGTCCCTTTGTCAAAGGTTAGGTGGCTGAGTGTGTTTGTTGTTGTGGCTATTTCTTACAGTCTGTTCCATTGATCCTCTGGTTGGTTTTTTAGCCAGTAACATGTTGGTTTTATTATGGTAGCTTTGTAGTATAATTTCAGGTCAGGATTGTGATTCCACCTGACTTGTCTTTGTTACCCAGGATTGCTTTTGCTATTCTGGGTCTCTTCTGGTTCCAGATGAATTTAAGGAATGTTTTCTCTAGATCTGAGAGGTATGCTAATGGTAATTTAATGGTAATTGCATTGAGTCTGTACAACAATTTTGGTAGTATGGCCATTTTCACAATGTTAGTTCTTCCTATTTTGCATCTCTTTTGGATAAAACTTTTTCATTGTCTTTTTTTTTGCTAGTTTTCCATTCAAATAAATTTTAGAATTATTTTGAAAAAATCTTTGCATAATTCAGTGCCATCTTCGATATCTCTGAATGCTTTTGGATCTTGCACTTAAAATGCAGAACATACTTAGCTTTCTCCAAACTTTAGTCTCCTATGATATGATAGGGCAACAGTTAGTGTCATGAAGTAACCAGTTCTATCCCTCCCTCCTGCAAACACCTGTAGTTAGTTTTGTATTGATGGAGTCCCACCCAACTCTGCCTGCTTCTGCACTTGGAATGTGGATGGGCCCACAGTTTCAAAACTATTTATTTTACTCTTTGTATTTCAGAACCACAGAGATATTTGCCTCTTTTTGAAAATGACTACACTTGAATTCATTCTTTAATACTTTGTCACTGTTTTTTAGAACTGAGAAGCTTCTGAAACATCAATTTATAATGGTGTTTAGAACAACAACAATAAAATAGCAATTTATCCATACTTCTGTTTTATAATTAACTGCCTTATTGAACTCTTGTTCATTGTCATATTGTCATTTCATTGGTTCTTTTTTTTTTTTTTA
>PVLD010010656.1:0-69656 GCA_004027595.1 Dinomys branickii | reverse complement strand
CTGACTAAATTTGCATGTCTGTATATGGGTCCATACATCTACAATTCGAAGATATCAATGGATAAAGCAACAACTACTGTTGAGACCATATCACCTTGTCTATAGATTAGTTGTGATTGTACTATTTTCTATGATAATGGGTGTCTGTTTGTCAATATGTTTTTGTACTTTTATGTTTCTAAAATAAAAAAAAAAAGCTACTGCCAAAAAGCACTTGATTGTGATTGACTAACATCATCTTCTTTTTTTCATTTTAAAGAGAATAGTAAAAAAAGAACAATAGCAAAGTACAAACAAAACAAGGGAAGGACATTAACAATGATATGGGGTTTCAAATCAAATGATAGGGATTAACAGTGGTTGTTATATTACATATTGTTATCTTCAACGAAGTTGCTCAGATTACCAGATGTAAGAATAGAAGATTAATTGAACCATTAAAGGGAATAAGGAAATAATGATTTAAAAGAACATTAGAGACTGTACATAGTTTCACTAGACAGGACTGTAGGAATTCACCAATGGTTGTTACACTGCATATTGTTGTCTTCACATAAGTTGCTCAGATTACCAGATATAAACATGAAAAATTGGTCAAAATATATAAAAAAATTTTAAGCATTAACTGTTCCCCTCAATAAACCACCAGACATCAGCAGTACAGTTATGCCAGCTATGTGTATATATATATATATATATATATATATATGTGTGTGTGTGTGTGTATATATATGTATATATATATATATATATATATATATATATATAATGCTTATTTATTTCCTTCTTCCCAGTTAACATCGTCTTCTTAAAATGAGATTTTGTTCTCTGTCTTTACAAATGCAAACACACATGAGTGCGCAGAACTGGTTTTCCTAGTAACTATAGAACAATCTAAGTACAAAGTGTAAAAGTGTAAGAGAAAGTACAAATGGACATGAGAAGAGCGAAGAGAAAGTTGTTGTATCCTCCCTGAGAACAGGAGCTTGATCAGCATGTCCCTGAAGTGCCCTTTTGTGTTCTCAAGACTCTTGCCAAGTCCAGGGAACGTTGTAAGTGAGCAGGGATGAGAATGTCAGGTAAGTGTGATCCACATGATGCTGGGGAGGCACACTAATGTCATCCATACTAACTTGCCTTCCTGCCCATAGGCTGAATCAGCTGCTCTTGGGAATGCTGGCTGTACAATGAAATAAGGCCAATGATGTCACTGGTTATACAGTATAACTGATGACAGCCCCTCCCTGCAGGAACGAGCTGGCACTGGACCTTCACAGGGATGCAATTGCTGAGTAAATGTAAAGGTTTTGCTGTGGAGGGTGCACTCACCGCAGGATCATACAGAGTGGTGCTATCGAACTTATGTGCGCTTCATGTGAACTCTCGCTCACTAGGAAGTTTCAATGAACTCTGTCCAGACTTGTAAATCCGGTCTCTCACAAACCATCGCCGGGTATTTTCCTTGGTGATCAAGGCCAGAGGCAGCAGGACACACATTCAATCCCCCCACATGGGTCTCTAGCCTGTGCTTACGGCTCCCACCCTGCTTTTTGTGTCCCCCAGCCTACAGCTATCTTTCTCCTGTCTGTTTTCCCTGAGAACGTCAAGATCTAGTATGAAATGAAGAGACAGCAGTTTGTTTCAGAGACTGGTTCACTAACTGCTACCGTTGTATAAGCTCATTCTCATACAAACGCATACATATACATACACACACACACACATCACCGGCTGGCTCTTCTCTAAGTGAGTTCTGACTGGTAACAGGGTCTAGTTTTGCTTCTACTTCAATATTTCCTCTTGGGGCCCTGGTCTGTGATCATACCTCCAATTGCATATGTGCCACATGCCCAAAATACGAATGTCAAAAATTTCCAATCACTGTCTCCAAACACAACAGCATATCTGTGGCAAGTACAGTGTACGTATATTGCAGACATTTGTGTAAGAATTTCATTATCATTTAATAATATAGTTAATGCATAAAATACATACAAATATTAAAGTATGAGGAATGAATGCCCGACTTGAAAGTAGGGCAAACTGACCAGCTGAAGTCATTTCTTCAAGAGCATGGTATTTGTATTTTTACCGCAAGAAACATGACCTTTAACATTAAAGGCAAAGCCCTCTACAAAACCCTTTACCTAGAGGATGGCCCATGTGCCTTCCTTTTAGTAAGCATTCACAGATTGACAAAAGGCAAAAGACAAAATAGAATAGAACAGGAAGGAACATCTATGAAGAACATTTAAGCCAGGCTCCTTCTTTCCTTCTTTTACTAGGAAATCCTCTGACTTCATTTCAATAGAATCTGAAACAAAGGAAAAACGCAGTAACGAAATTACAAGAAAACGATTATCACTGTGAAATGCATTCCTCATGTAGAGAAACTATTCCTGGTTCTCATCATTTTCTTTTTCTCCCACTCAGGATTCGCTGTACTGCACTGGTGTCCATGGTAACATCCACAGCTAATGAGTAGATGACCAAAGTGTCCTGTGACTGCCAATCACTAGTGTTTTGAAGCCAAGGCAAGTCTTCTCCAGTTTTTAGTGGTTTCCCCAATCCCACCCCTGTCTAATAAGCAAGAGCAGACTTTTCACCATGAACACATGGTAACAATCCATGATTACCTGTTGCCTGTTCTATTTTGCCACACTGGAAAGTTTTATCAAGATGATAGCATTTGTGCACGAACACTTGGACAGATTGAAAAACCTTTCTGTTCTCTTTACATAATGAACAAGAAAATAGTAGGCTAACATATGTCAAATTATTCAAGGAATGCACTGTGCCTGGAGTACCATTTAGAGGCATAGTCCTCAATGTGTTTCAACTGGCAAATCACACTGAATGGGGCAAAGCTGAAACAAGACAAGGATGTCCATGCCTGCCACTCCTATTCAATATACTACTTGAAATTTTAGCCAGAGGAATCAGGCAGAAGAAAGAAATAAACAGAATATGAATAAGAAAGGAAAAAGTCACATACTCTTTTTGTACATATGATTCTATATTTAAAGATTCCACCAAAAGACTCTTAGAGATGATTAACAAATTCAGCAAAGTAGCAAGATACACAATCAGCATTAAAAAATCAGCAGCTTTTCTATACACCAATAAGGAAGCAGTTCAGAAAAGGTAGAAAAATAATTCTATTCACATTAGCTTCAAAAACTTAAAAACAAAATTCCTAGGAATAACTTCTCCAAAGAGGTGAAAGACCTCTATTAAAATAACAGCAAGAAAGACATTGAAGACAGCACTAGAAGGTAGAAGGATCTCCAATGTTCATGGGTAAGGAGAATTAATTTTGTTGTTAAAATAGCCATTTCATCAAAAGCAATCTATAGAGTGCAATACCTCCTTTGCAAAATTAGGAAACAAAATCCTAAAATTCATATGGAGGATCAAAACGCCCAGAAGAGCCAAAACCATCCTAAATGAAAAGATCAAGGCTGAAGGCCTCACAATACCTGATTTCAAATTACGTTCAAAGGCCTAAGTAACAAAACAGTATGGAATGGACACACAAAAAAAGAGCCATGTAGACCAATAGAAAAGAACAGAGGGGAGAGAAGTAAACGCACAGGAATGCAGCCATCTGATGACAGATAGGGTGGCCAAACATACACAGTGGAGAGAGGACAGCCTCCTTGGTAACCGGAGTTGGAGAATCTGGATAGTCTCAGGTAGGGAACTGAAATTAGATCCCTACGCCCCACTCTATATTGAAATTAATTCAAAATAGATCAACGCCTTGGTATAAGACCTGAAAGTCTGGCTGCTAGAAAGATATAGGAGAAAAACTTGACGGCACAGAGACAGCACAGCTCTCCTGAACAGGACTCCAATAACACACAAGAGAACAACAAAAATCAGCAAATTCAATCAAAGTTTCTGCACAGTAAAGGAAACAACTAGCAGAGCAAAGAGGCCATCTGCAGAGCAGGAGAAAATCTTTGTGGGCTGCCCTACTGACAGAGGATTCATCTAGATTATATAAAGAAATCAAAAACCTTAATACTAAGAAAACAAACAGCCCCATCAATATGTAGGCAAGTGAATTGAACAGACATTCGTCAAAAGAAGTAAAAATGACCAATATGTATATGAAAAAAATGGTCAACATCTTTAGCCATCAGGGAAATTAAAATCAAAATTCCTTTGAGCTAGGCATGGTGACACATGCCTCTAATCCCCACACTGTGGAGGCTGAGGCAGGAGAACTGCCATAAGCTTGGGCTACATAGTGAGTTCGAGGCCAACCTGAACAACATAGCAAGACCCTCTGTCAAACGACAATAAAATGACTTTAAAGTGGCTTCTCACCCTCGTTAATTGCTGCCATCAAGAATAAACAAACAAACAAAAGCTGGGGAGGATATGGGGAAAAAAAGTCCTTCTACACTGCTGCTTGGAATGTGAGAATAATCACTATGGAAATCATCAAGTAGGTCACTAGAAAAGCTAATAATAGAACTGCTACATGATCCAGCTATCTGAGACCTTTGTTTATACTTGAAGGAATGAAAGTCTACAAGCTATGAGGATACCTGCATACCCGTGTTTATTGTGGCACAGTTCAACCAGGATAGGGAGCCAGTCTCAGTGTCCATCTATAGTGAATGGTTATAAGACTGCTGTTGGTATACACAATGGAGTATTACTCTGCCATAAAGGAAAACAAAAGGATGTCATTTGCAGAAAAATTGATAGAAGTGTAGATGAACTTGTTAAGTGAAATAAGCCATACTGAGAAAAACAAGCATTGCACACTTTCCCTCGTATGTGGAATTTAAAAAGGAACATGAACCCCAAAGGGGAAGTATTGTTAGAGAAGAGGAAGGCAATAGGAAAAGGGCAGGGTGGGGGGTCAGGGAGGTAACCAGAGGATGGAAAAGATTGTATGAGTAAAAGACGTTATGGGAATGCATGAAAATACCACACTGAAAGCTAAAATATTATAAAAATAAGTAGACACTAAGAAAAATAGATTTAAAACAAATGAAATAGCTATAAAACATTGAATTCATTTAATTAGATGGCTATATTGAAAGTGACAAGCAAGAATAAAGTATAATTTTAGAAAATGCATGTTAAATTGTGTTAGAGCTATAGTGAATGTTTAAATTTTGAAAAAGGATTGCAGTGGAAGACACACTGCCATTAAACCCCTTCACACCACTGCCCTTGCTTGGAACACACTTAATTCGATCCCTCTTGCTCCTTCCTCAAGCCGTTCTGGAAGTCCTTTTCAGTGTGATCAGAACTACAAAAAATGCTGCTTCCCAGGGCTGCCCAGCTGTAAAAATATTATGATGCATCCTTATCCGCCTGATTCTTCAGATCTGACAGTGTGCAAATTCTGGCTCTTCCTCAAAGTCAAAATGACCACGAAAAGTAAACAGTTTGAATCAGTTGAGGACATGGAGCATAGTCACGGCAGCACAACTAAAGGCAACCAGGAGAGAGGACTCTGGAACTCAGAAAGAACCAAAAATGGTGGCATAAGTGTGTTCAAAGAAAGGGAGACTATTTTGAAGGGTATCAATGGTGACGCATCTTGTAACAAAATAATTTTTAAAAAAATTAAGTGGTCACTGTATTTTTTGATCATGCTTCATGTGTCTCTTTCCAAGTACAGACTGCTTCTGTTATTGGTGGGATTAGGAGAAAGTTAGGGAACGGGAGAGCGAGGGCCTCCACACACATTTCCTGTGACTGATTTACCAGGTCAGCTTGCTGTGGTCATCCTTCTTCTGTGGTCTGGGTAGGGCACAGTAGGGTGAGGTGAGGAGGTAGGTTGGACTGGGATAGGATATTCAATCGTAGTGTATCCTGTATGGTAAGAGTTACTTTGTAAATTTTTTTAATAAAATGTAAGTATATTTCTCACTATTGTCACCACTGAACACAATAAGGAAATAATAACACTTTTGTAGATTTTGGTCCTTTAAAGTTTTATCCTCTGAAAATATAGTCTGATCATGGACTGGATTCATATGTTTAGGCTTTTTCCTAAGAGCTTACAGTTCAAAACCTACTTTTCTAAAGCAGCTAGCATTCTTCACGTTCACCCAAATCCCCTATGTTTGTTTTTTAGGGTTGTCATTAGAAATCCTCACGCGTTACATGGCTTAAGGCGGCACAATTCCTTCCTGCACAGTGCAGGAGGCAGCGCCTAGCATGAAAGCAGCCGAGGGGCCGCACTGCCTCCTCACTTCTGGGGCCGGCGTCCTTCCTGAGGTCCGCGGCTCGCATCCGCGTGGCCCCACTCTGTCCTGGGGAAGCTATCTGCCCTTCGGGTCTTCACACAGCATTTTCCCTCCTGTTGCATCTCTTCTCCTCAGAGTCCAACCCGGTGCTATTTCTGCAGAGATAGCTGATCGGATCTTAAGTTGTGCACTTAATCTCTTCCCTAAACTATTATCAAGGCTCCCCTGGCTCCGTTTCCAGAGAAAGCTATCTGGACACACAGAATTTGCAAATCATCAAGTTCTGCTTCCGTTGAGCTTAGCCATTCCTTTCTAAATTTCTCTCTTTCCGACTGAATTTTACTATAAACAAGGCCGCATCCTTCACACTTTTCCTGTAAATGTCCTCCATTTTATGCACAAATTTTATTTTTTACCCAACAGCAGAAGACAATCTCGAGGATTCTATCTGGAACATCTTTGTTGCCAATAAAATTTTCTCTTTTCCATCTGAGACCTCCTCCCCCAAAATAACTTTAATATTTATATCACTACCAGCAATCTCTTTAAGCTAAGTGTTTCTATCATGTACCATGCATTGGGTACCCATTGCCCAATTCCAAAGCAATCACCTAATTTAAGAGTAGCACTATACTCTTGGTTCTAAAATTTGTCTTATTTTCCTAAGATTGACTGTAATGGTTGATACACTGTGTCAACTTGAGAGGTTTAACTGAGTGACTCCCCGGGGGCTCAGGGGCCCCACTTTGTAAACATCCTCCTCTTGTGCAACAGGAGGGCGCAGAGACGGTGCGAGCGCTCGTCCTCCTCAGTGGGGGCGGCCTGCTTACCGAACAAGGGAAGAAAAAAGGCTAGCGCTGCTCCCTTTTTGCCCTTGCTGCTTTTGCTGTCTTCCGCCACCTTGAAGCCTTACCTCTGTGCCATGCCATCCTGCCCTGAAACCAGCTGGTTACAGACTGAAACCAGCTGGTTACAAACTGAAACCTCTATAAACTGTGAGCTAAATAAACCTTTCCTTCCGTAATTTTGGGCATTGGGTATTTTGTCTCAGCAGCAAGAGAAAAGTAACCAATACACTGACATAACAACAAACTACAGCAGAACTGTATTCCCCCGTAAATCTGGAGAAGTTCTGAATCAAGTGTCTTCAGCATTGGTTCCTCTTGGAAGTTCTGAAGTAACTGTCCCATTACTCCCAGCCTCAGGCAGGTGCTGGGAATCTGTGCTGTCTTCTGGCTTTTAGATGCATCATGCCTCTCTGCTTCCAGCTTTGCACCTTGGGTTCCCAGTGGACCTGTGTCTACATGTGCTCTCTTGTGGTAAGGATGAGGGCACATTTCAATCCACAAAGACCTCATCTCAACTCAGTTACATCTGCCAAGACCCCAGTTCCAGATAAAGCCTCATTCACAGGTAACAGAGCTTAGATCTTTCAGGAATTTTGGGGGAGAGGGGAGGACAAATTCAACACTATATATGCATAGAAATTTTCACTTATTCCTTAGATTCCTCACTATTCAGTCTTTGCTACATTGATCTACCTTTTAAAACATATTCTGGTTTTACCATGACCAGACTGAGCCTTTTTGGATATTGAGATTGGAGTTTATTCTTTTTTGTATCTGCCACAGTACTTGTGACATTACTACATACATAGTAGAAAAATCAATACATTGTCAAAATGTATGAAAGTAAATTAGTTTGAATGTTGGTTTTCTATGTGAAAAAAGATGACCCAATCTGAAAACGTCATACTGTTTTGGAAAAGATGATGTGTCTGAAGAAGAGGATTCTATCGGTAAACAACGAAACTCATGCTTCTGAAATTAATAAATAATGAGAGTAATTGGCACTATAGAAAATCCATTTCTTGCACTACTGAGATTCTGAGGGACTGTTCTTAGCTTACCCAACAGTACAACAGACAGGTAACGCTATACTTTAATAACATTATTGAACCATTTGCATTCATTGCATTAATTAAACACATGCTCTGATCCAGGCACACTCTTGTCAGCCCTAAAACTCCCAATCAAGAAAATGCACTGAGATGAAATAGCATGGTGGAGAGGGAAGTGGAAACAGCCATAGTCCAGATATGCTGTTAGGGAATGAAGCAACAGTATTTGCTATGGAATGGAGAGGAAACGCAATTGACAAAGAGGACTTCAGGATGACTCCATAGATTTGGGGCTGTACATATGAAATGATGAATTTACATTTAAAAACGGGAAAGAAACATGAGATAGCGGTCCTGCCAGATATTAAAACAACATCAAGGCACTAACTTAAAAATTGAGGTCTGGCCCAAGAGTGGACAGCACGATGAGTGGACGGAATAAAAGAGCCAGCACCGGGCCCAGCACGCGGGGGAACTGAGGAGCTGGTAGACTTATAATCTCCAAAGGCTACAGGGAACACAGCGTAGGTAACAAATGGTAATGGTCGGTTAGAAAGGATGAGAGTGAATTCACACTTTATGCCATTTATCGAAGTAAATTTCATGGGCCAGGGATATAGCTCATGGTGTAAGCACCTGCCTTGCACGCTAAAGGTCCTGAGTTTGATTCCTGGTATCAAAAAAAAAAAATTCAAAATGAAATGTAAATGAATAAAAAGTTAAAAACTTTTAATATTAGGGGAAATCCATAAATTCTAAAATAATGGTAGTAAAAATCTTTCTAAACACGTGTCAAAGTCTAGAAGCAAAAATGAGGCATTAGTAAAATTATATGAGCAAACACAATTATCAAAACATATGAAAAAATAGAATTATATAGGCAATTGACATCATGGGAAAAAAAACTAAACCCCTGGTAGAAGAATGGGCAAAACAGAAAAATGTACTACATGCATGTTTGAGTGATCTAAAATGATTTTCAACATTATTTTTACTTTTGACAACAGTGACATGCAGTTTTTTTTACCCACATATGATATTGTAATGGAAAATGTTGACTTCTAGGGGTACTCATTAATCTAAACCATAATAGTTCCTTTTTTTTTCTTCCTTGGGATTTATACACAAAAATTTCCACAAATAAATACTTAGCTATTGATCTTAGTTTTAAACCAAGATAACTACTTAGTGGATCTATCAACAGGCTATTTACAATGGCATGCAGTGCTCCAGACTCTGAGAAAACACCTAAAGGAATAATTAGCAATTTGCATTAATTCCTTAAAGCATTGTACTTCCTCTTTCTGATGACCTCCCTTGCTTCCCAAAGCGACTGTTGACACTTTGGATGGTGTCTAAGCATCCACTTTCAAAGTAAAGTCATTGAAAAGAGTGTCCTGCAATATGAAAGACACACTAGAACTTGAATATCAAATGATTACCTTATTTCTGGAAGACATTATTGTAGGCAGAAACCCTTACATTACATTCAGACACAGGTTATTACAAAAGTCCTCTAACAGAGCCTGGTCCGTTTCACTTATGACTTATTTGTTGGGCATTCAAATACCCCTGTGTGACATGGTTTGTGCTAAGTAAAAGTTTAAGAAAGAATGAAAGCTAGAAAGAAACAGCACTTGCACTGTGTGCCCACTGTGATCACAGGTACGTCACTGACCACACAGACTTGCACGTTAAGTGGGTCGTTTCCCCCAATGCTGGGTAGATGAGTATCTTGTTTAAATAAAAGCAATGGGAGAAAGAGGTTCAGGGCATGAGGTGAGAGAGGAGTGACAAACACATTAAAAATCTGAGATGTGTGATATACGTGTTCTGACTCCCCAAGATAAATGTAATCCTTATATACTGCCAACATGTACTGATAAAAATAAAATTTAGGAAAAAGCAAACTCAACTGCTGCTTTGCAAGCTAAAGGTCCTGAGTGATTCCAGGTACAAAAAAAACGTTATGGCATTTTTGTGACAGGAAATAGGAAAATGTTTAAGTAAAGCACAACTGCTATGCACCATGCCCAGCAGTGAAGCTGGTGTTAATGAGGTAATCAAGGTACCTAAACAAGTTGATTCATAGCTGTGCATTTAAAGCATCCCAGAGACACCTTTCTGCCATGAAGAAGAGCAAAATCATGCAAAACATTTAAATCAGAAATATTTCACCCAAATTACACAGAATTAAAACTGCATAAACTTGGCATCATACTGTGAATAACTTCATTTTAAGAAAAAAATCATGATAAAATTAATATTTGTGTGTATCAAGTAGCTTGAAATGTGGCTGGTACTGTCAATAGTGGATCAACAGACAGGTTGTATTTTGCAAAAGTAATTATTGCTTTCTTGACAAATTTCACTTTTAGTCAAGCCCAGTTATATGTTTTGAGGACATACTAAAATGCTAACTTTAGATTACCTGGCACACTTACTTTTCACAAAATTTATTTTAGAGTGTGTTTTAAAGAATCAAGAAGCAATGTGCACATGAGCCAATAGTCCATGATAAATACATTCATTATGTATCACATATACTAATAAAAATATTTACAAAAACAAAAATGTAAATACAGTGGTACTTTTTATTATGGCAGAAGAAATGGCCTTCAGGCAATTTCATATCTGTTTAGCAGTTGTTTCAAGTCTATGCTTTGGTTACAAAGAGTGAAACTATGGTCATTGTATACTTCCTACTCTACTCTTACCCAATGGATATCACATCCTTATCCCCTTAGATTATCACATTCTTCTCAACTCTACTGAAAAACACTTTGAAAACCTGCCTAAACTATGTGTTTATCACACTGCTTGTAGAAAACGGCTATTTTGGCTAGGAGAATATCTGTTCCACATTAAGGAAAAGAAAGAAAACAGTTCCTTAATATCTGCAAAAATCATTGAAATGCTGTTTAAAAAATCACATACTGCATTATATTATTTAAATTACTCTGAATGTTTATCACAGCTTTAGTGATTTTAGATAAATATATGACACAATATTAACACAGCTAAGTTAATGTTTCTCCAAAAGTGGGCCACACATTACTGATGGAAAAGAGTGTTCTTCAGTAATACAGAAATCAACATTGCCCAATAATCTGTACATTAGCATGCGTACTAGCTGGCTACCAAAAATGGTCTCCAGGGAACTATTTCTGTTCTGAAGTCTTTGTTTACCCCCCACCCCGTCACCCTGCATGCACAGCAGTGCTGTGACTTAACTTTAGCCGACAAATGTGGTAGAAGCGATGCTCCATTTCAAGGTTTGTCCTTTATGAGAAGCTCAACCTCTTCCTCTTCCTGTGACTTCGGGAACTCTGAGCCACCAACTGAGCATTCTGTCTTCCCTGATGGAGAGAATTTGTAGACACTACACAGACAGAGAGGAAGAGCCAGCCACCCCAGGGTCCTGCCTGAGCTGAGAGTTCCAACCATCTCTATTGAGGCGCTAGTCACACAAGAAATCCATCTTGGAGAGGCTAACTTCGCATCATCCAACTGCAGTTGATAAAACAGACTCTGAGGGAGATGGGGCATCACCCAACACTTGAAACATGAGAAATAGCAAAATTATTTGCATTTATAAAAAATTACACTTGGGTCTTTTATTTCACTGCAATACAGAATCAGAACTGGAGCCAGTATTAAAAGTGAGTACTCTCCTAGCAAACAGTGTGGTACTGGTTTTGTCAGCAGGTATCGGATAGAGGCTGGAAGGCCTGAGGGTGTTGCTGATGAAGCTGGGAAGACAGTGAGGAGGTCCTTACGGGGAGGTGAGACAACAACAACTGAAGTTAGATCATGACAGAAGAGTAATTGAGCATCTATCTGAGACAGTGAAGAAGACAGAAAGGTCTCCAAAGGAACCTGAGATTTCAGCTCAAGAGATTTTGAGGCAGAAAGCTAAAAATGCTGAGATCCTTGGGCCACCTTTGATTAAGTACAAGCAGTGTGAGATAAGCTGTGGAAGCAGCTGTTTAGTTTTCAAACAAAATTGGGGGTAATATGATGAACTGAGGAATTGCTAGGTCTTTAAATCTTTTTGGGGAAAAAACCTCAAAATAGTAATAGCTTGTGTGCAAAGACCACATTCACAGCTCAATGCACTCTCGGGAGAAAAACCTAGGTTGCAACCACGTGCCCCATGTCAACAATCAGAATGGCTTACAGCAAGGTTTGCAGACTGCACAAAGAGGCCTCCATGAATATGAACACTGATTCCTTACAGACCCTCTCTTAGGA
The DNA here is from genome assembly GCA_004027595.1 of Dinomys branickii. Classification (NCBI taxonomy): domain Eukaryota; kingdom Metazoa; phylum Chordata; class Mammalia; order Rodentia; family Dinomyidae; genus Dinomys; species Dinomys branickii. Next base: position 57,281 of record PVLD010010656.1, on the reverse strand, counting down.
GTAATAGACTGTCTAAGAAGGCATCAAAGAATATTTTAATGATATTTCATGGCAAGCTTATCCCCAATGCAAAGTAGAGAGGGACTCCTATTGAAGGATTTGTGCTTGAGATTGCTGCATAAGGAAGTGGATTATAATCTAATGCATGAATGTCTTTAAATGTTCACTTGTAAACTATACTAGTTCAGAATAAGGAGTGGAGACAGGGTCCATGCAGAAAGAATATTCTCTGGGCCCTACACATACAAAAAGAGAACCAAGAAATCTTAACCTGCACATAGGCCATTTCACCCACAAAATGAGGAATCAGCTCAGCATCAAACCCCAGATTTCAAAGGGAAGAGCTAAGAAATTGGGAGGATAATGCTCAGGAACAGAACTGAGTCTATACCGCAGTGTGCCTTGCTGCCCCGGGCTAGACCAATCGACAACACGTCTGTCTGGATTTCAGAGCTGGTATGGGCCTCTTGTATGCCATCCCAGCTCACTTTTTTTTTTTTTTTTTTTGCGGTACTGGGGATTGAACTCAGGACCCTGCGTTTGCTAGGCAAGCGCTTATTCCACTGAGCTATATCCCCAGCCCCCCAGCTCACTTTTGAATACAACTGTCTATTGCAGTCTCCATATTTCCATCTCCCCTTTGTCATGTGGTATCACTTCCTGATCTAAGCCTTAACATGGCCCGGCACTGTCTGCTTTTGCAGTTTTGTAAGTGCTAACCCACCTCGAGCATTCACATAAGATGTCCCACTACCTGAGTGAAGAAAACCATGCAGGGAGACTACATGAGTCAACCGCATAGAGAGGGAGAGACCCCATATTTGCACTGGAGTGAGGAGGGGCTCAACCACCTCACTGCAAAATGGAAGTGATGCCTTCCATACAAGGTGCCCTCCAGGCACCAGAGAAAACACCTTGGACCTCCAGCCCTGCCCACCTCTCATGGCTGCTTCATAAATCCCTTAACTAAGATCAGATGATCCGGCCACCTGGTCACACACACCATAGAGTTCTGAAAGTAATAGGATGGTGGCTCTTCTCAGAGTCACTTATGATGAAGCAATAAAGGAAATGCAAGTATTACACAGCTGTGATTCTCCAGTGGTGCCACTCAAGGAAACGTCCATAATCAGTCCCCCCTCACCGCCGACCCACCCACAAACTTCAGATCTACCCACTCATGCCTCAGTGTAACACACTGAAACAGTGATGTTTTAGGAGAAAAACTGTGAATAATGTGAGTTTTTGTTGATTATTATTAAATATTGAGTTCACAACCACACTGCAGCATGGCTTTCTGATCAGTACTTTCAATGATGACTTCTAATCAGGCATAATGGTGTTTGCCTGCAATCCCAGCACTCTGAAATTACAGGACAATCATAGCTGTAACCCCAGCCTGAGAACCTTGGCAACTTACTAACACCTTGTCTCAAAATGAAAAAAATATAAAAAGGGAGAGTCAATGTAGTTCAACGTAAAGGCCCTGGGTTCAGTCATCAATACTGAGAAAAAAAATCATGTCTAGTGGTTGACAGTCATTGAATATTTTTTAAAATATTAAATACACATAACTGTGAATGGAGATCAGATCTGCCATTGGTAGCTCTTGATTTTTCTATTGTAGTCTATTGTTTATTAATCCCGTCATGGCTGATTAAAAAGAAATTTTAAAGCACGAGAGAAAAAAGAATAAGAATGTGATTAAATCAGTCACATCTTTAAAGAGTTCCCAGGACCAAACAAACAAGCTCTTTAGTGTTTTATAAATATCATCTACAAACAAAACTAACACATCATTAGAATATATAGCAATAGTTGAAATTTCCTATTTTTATGAACTGCCAATGACATTTTTTTCTGTTATCTCCTGCCTTTGACTTACAAATCATGTCTACCTTTCTCAGTTTGCCCGGAGTGCAGATTCACACTGGTGAGGTTCATCTGAGATGTCTACCACTGTCAAATGCGATGGTGGAGGGGAGATAGAAGGGGCTGTGCACCGGCTCTTAGGAACTCCACAGGAAGTGACCTGCCTCATTCCACTCACCCAAATGAGCCACATGACTTGATTTCAGGAAAGGTGAGGCCGCCGTGTACAGGAACACTAAGAACTAAAACCATGAGGTCCCTAAGGATATCATGTTTTCCCTACACAGCAAGTTGGCCTAACAAAGAAAAAAAAATCTAATTATGGCAGACTTAGAAATGGGCATATCCACTTGCTCAGATAAAGTTGAAGTGTTTTTGTTACCTAAACTATTTACATACATTTTTGGATAAGTTTGCCATCAAAACCATTTGGACTCTTATAAAAAGGCACTTACAAGATTTGAAAACTTTATAAACATTTTCCCTGTTGGAAGGCACTAGTGAGTAGGTAGGAAATCGTTATGACATGTAGGCAAAGGCAGCATGTCTCCCAACAATTCACCCTCCGTATCCTATTGCATCGGAGACAAATAGTTATTTCCTTTTCTGACTCCATACTTACTTGATCCTTTAGTCAACACAAAAACTTTAAAAAGCAGAACTCTTACTCAAGAATTACACCTTCACTTTCCACTAAGCCAAATGTAACTTTACCTTTTACTAATCAAAAATATCATTTTTCTCTTTGAGTAATATGCTGTTAGAAGTGCAATTTTGCAAATTGATTAGGTTTAGCATTACTTATATATTCTTTAACATAAAAACTTCATTTTAATTATGCTTATATTTACAGTTACCTCTTACGTATGTCAAATGAGATATTTTTAAATGCATGGCAGAATATAAGTTGTGTTGAATACATGTGTGCTAGTAAAAGTTAACAAAATATAGAGTAAACATATAAATAAGACAGGGGCAGCTAAAATTGTTCAAGGGTCACACAGATACTGACATCTGGAAAGCAGAATGCAATGAATGGGTTACAAATGTTTATTCTGAATTTTAAAGGAAACAATTAGCTTAAAAATATTGTGAGTTTAAAGTTATGCCCCCTTCATTGAGACTTTGATTCATGAACAAATTTTTGAAGTGTTAAGTGTTATAAAGTTCTATTTCTTTTCTCTTTTTGAAAACTGAGTATCATGATCTTATAGGAGTGCTCAAAATGTTGCTCCGAGTAGAAGTCACAAACAAAAGAAAATATTCTCTCTTACAAAGAAGAAACAAATGAAAGGTAAAAACTTTCTTTTCTATGAACAAAAGAAACTAGTAGTATACACTAAACAAATTAGCATCTAGAAACTAGTAGTATAAACTAAACAAATTAGCATCTATCTTAAAATATTTTTGAAACAATGGAAGTGTATTATGATAAAATATTTTATCTAAAATTATTTGAACATGTGCTTACTTATACAACACTGGGGAGAGGGAAGTGAAGATTGAACCCAGCACGTTGTGCAACTGAACATTTTTATGACAATATGTTTGTCACTACCTAAATAAATAAATGATCATCAGTGAATGTTAAGTTACTACATTTATTACCACTCTAAATTACCTTTGGAGGATATACAAGGTAAGTAAGCACTTCTTTCCAAATAATTTTCTGCCAAGAAAGATTTCTTGTAGACGCAGCTGTCTTAAACAAGACAGCTCCAAGGTTTGATACTGAGTTGGAGAATCAACTCACTTTTTGGGGTAGTGAAGGAGAGCTGCTAAAGAAGCACAGGAACAAGAGCAATGTGAGCAGCACACTGAGTAAAGCAAGATTGGGTGATGCCACTATGAATGCGTACTAATGAAAGCAAATGAGTATATGAATCAATACTTAGGCACAAAGAGATAATTCTGCTGCACACAAAACCTCCAAGTAATTTTATGCAGACACACTGCCCTAAGCATGGTGGAGCATGAAGCCCACACTGCTGAACTGCAGCTTTCCAAGAATGCGTACATCAGCAAAAAGAGCAATTTTCAATGGGAAAATATCACCAATACTGTCTCAGCCAGATGATTAAAGATTACATACAGTGGCGAGTGGTTTTGATGGTCTGCAGTCCTGATGAGAAGTGATGAGAGTGTCACTATATTTCTGAAACATTTTCTCCCTGAAAAAGGAATAACCTGATTCTAGTAATGGAAATATCATCAAATTTCCAACACAGGAGTATCCTGCAATCTGCCTGGCCTCTAATCCTCGAAGTTGCAAAGCCATCAAAAGTAAAGGGAAATCTGAGAGACCATCACCACCAAAAAAGTCACCACCCTGTACTGAACAAGTCTTTTGGCAGCATTTTTCCAACAATGTGCATTCACTTCCTGTTTCTGTGCCACATTTGATGATTTTCACAATATTTCAAACTTCCGCAGTATTATCGTGTGGTAGGGTGACTTGTGAGCAAGGACCTCTGATGTTCTTCATAAGTGTTCTGGGATGCCATGGATCATGCCCGTAGAGGTCAGCAGCGAAAAGTGATGAGTGTTGCATAGGTTCTGACTGCTTCACAAACAGACCCTTCTCCCATCTCTCTTCCTTTCCTTGGCCTCCAACTCCCTGAGATACAACAGTATTGAAACGACACTAATTAATAAAGCTACAGTGGCCCCCAAGTACTCAAGGGAGAGAAGAGTTGCACAATCACTCATTTTAAATCAAAAGCTAGAAATGACTAAGCTTAGGGAGGAGGGTGTGCTGAAAGCTGAGACAGGCAGAAAGCAAGGGCTCCTGTACCAAACAGTTAGTCCAGTTAGAAAGGCAAAGGAAATGTTCTCAGAGAAAATAAAAAATGTTACTCCAAAGGACACATGGAATGAAACAGGCTTCCTGTCAGTGTGGAGAAAGCTCTAGCAGTATGGATGCAAGCTGAAACCAGCCACAATATCTCTTCATACCCCAGTCTCAGCAAGCCTTTCACTCTCCTCATTCTCTGAAGGTTGAATGAGCTGAGGAAGGTGGAGAAAAGAAGTTTGAAGTCAGTAGAGGTTGGCTCATGAGCTTGAAGGAAATAAGCCATTTCCCCAACATAAAATTTAAAGAGGAAGCAGCAAGGGCTAATGCAGAAGCTATAGCAAAGTGTCCAGCAATCACGCTGAGATCCTCAATGAAGATTTTCAACGTAGACAAAATGGTCATCATATGGGAAGATGATGCTATCTGGAACTTTCATAACTGAAGAAGAATCAATGATTGACTTCAAATTTCACTGTCTTGTTAGAGGCAAATGAAGGGTGACAACTTTAGGTTGGCCCATTAACTGGGCCAAAACCCTAATGCCCTGAAGAATTTCTCTAAATCTGCTCTGCCTGTGCTCTACAAATGCAGCAACAAAGCCTGGATAAAAGCACATCTGTTTACAATATGTTTTACTGGATGTGTTTTACCCATTGTTAAAAACCTACTAATTCAGAAGGAAAAATATTTCTTTCCAAATGTTATTGCTCATTGGCAATGCACCTGGTTATCCCACAGCTTTGATGGAAATATCCAAGACTGATGCTTTAATGCCTGCTAATGCAGCATCCATTCTGCAGCCCAAGGATCTAGGAGTAACCTGAATGTTCAAGTCTTAAGGTTTAGGAAATACATTTGTAAAGCTATGACTACCATTGCTAGCCATTCTTGCACAAGCGGAGAAGTAAATTCAAAAGCTTCTGGAAAGGATTCTCCATTCAATGTGGCACTGAAAACATTTGTGATTAATGGAGGAAGTCAAAGTATCAACACTAAGAGGAGTTTGGATGCAGTGGATTCCAACTCTTATAAATGATGTTGAAGAGAAGGACTTTGGGGGAGGAAGTAACTACACACGTGTTGGAAAGAAGAGGAGAGCTAGAATTAGAAGTGGAGCCTGAAGATGTGAATGAATTGCCACACCTCACGATAAAATTCTAATGCATGAGAAGCTTTTTCTTGTGCATGAGAAAAGGAAATGATTTTTTGAGATGGAATCTACTCCTATTGAATATTCCGTGAATGTTGTTGAAAAGACAACAAAGACTTTAGAATATTACATAAACTTAGTCCTTAAAGTCACAGCAGGCATGGAGGGATTGGCTCCAATGTTGAAACGTGTGCCACTGTAGGTAAAATGCTGTCAAATGCCATTGTATGCTACAGAGAAATCTCCTATGAAAAGACAAATTAGTCAACTTCCCCACTGTTCAGACACAATAATTCATGACATACACAATTTAAAGGAGTAGAGGTTTGACTGGGCTCACACTTTCCAGGGATTTAGTTTATTGTTGGCTGCTGTAATGCAGGAATATCATGGTAGAACCAGGAGAGCAGAGCTGCTTATTCATGAGACCGTGAAGCACAGCAAGGGAATAGGGTCAGAGAGGAAAAAACCAGGGGCCAGATAGAGATCCAAGGCCGCTCTTCAATGGCCCATACAGACACACTCAAAAGGGTGCTATACCAACCCCTTGGGCAGGTCCCAACAAGTTGACACTCCACCCTAAACACCACATTCCACCCCCTGTCAATTTGTAACCTAAGCCATCTCCTTAAACCATACTTAATCTACTAAGAAACACAAGGGTAAGTTCATAATTCTTCCTAACATAATACAACTGTCCTGCCTATTATGGTTTGACCTAGATGCCTCCCCAAAGCCTCATACAGTTATGGGGGGCAGGCTTTTCATAGATGGTTGAATCTAGAGTTTGAGGTTGATTCATGGGCTGATACTTGGGTTAAGGGTGTGAGTACTACACCTGCTCTAGGATAGGTAGCCTGTGTACAATATAAGGGACAGAAAGAGCCTTCTCTCTCTCTCCCGCTTGCCTTTTCTATTTTACACGGCCATGAACTGTTGCTATTCTGTCATGAATCATCCTGGCTTAGAGCCAGCTGATTATGGACTGAAATCTCTACAAACTGTGAGCTAAATAAACCTTTCCCCGTTCAACTTTGAGTGCTGGTTATTTTGTCTCAGCAAAGGGAAAAGTGCCTAAGACAATGCCTATGACCAGAAAATGCAACAGTCCCTTCCTGAAAGTCTCAAAAGTTCCAGCATTTTTCAAAAGCCCAAATCAAAGTTTCTTCTGTGACTCAGACAAATTCTTAGCTGGTAGACTTTTGTGCGAATAAAAAACAAGCTACATAATGCCAAGCTACAATGCACAAGGTAAACATTCCCATTACAGAAGGGAAGGATGGGGGTAGAAATAACATGATTAATGGACAAAACCCAGCAAGGCAAAACTTGAATCCATTAGGTCCATATAGAGCATCCAAGGAGATATGACAAGACTGTCATGTATGAGCTCCAGAGTGCTTGGGCACCTCCACCTTTATGGCCTTGTTGGTTGTGGAGCACATGTTCTTTCTCTTGCGTTAGCTCCATTCACAACTGGTGACTTTCCTTAGCAAATGCTTCCTTTTCTGGCATTCCTGATTTCCTGGGATCTCTGTGAAACCTTTGGTTTCATTCCCCAGCTTCTTCTATCACCCACCCAACAGCTCTTTGCCTGACCTCCCAGGACTCCCTTTGAAAGCTGGACAGAAATCTCCCTGACTCCAGAACTCCTATATATTGGTAAAGCCAGCATCGCAAGGAGAATGCCACAGTCTGCTGCCAGTTCAAGCATTAGTCAGGCCCCCTTGGAATACGGCCACAGTAACCTCTGAGTGCTTGCATGGATGAACAGAGTAAAATGAATCCCATGGAATCCATTTCCTGGAAGGCCCCTCTCCAGAGGTGTCTGAGGGACTGCCTTCACAAAATATGTGGGCACTTTTGCACCTTTCTGCCTGCCATGAGTGGGGTCTTGCTGATTTCTGAGATGCCTTCAAGGCATCTTTCTTCTTGTCCTCAAGCAAAGTACTTAATTACTTTCTAAAGATAGTACTGTATTTAGTAGGCACACTACTTTTGGTCCCAACTTTACACTTAGTTTATTCAGGAAAAATTTTTAAGATTTTCATGTTTGTAGCTCCGTTTTTTACCCCAGTTCCTACTACAACCCTGACTAAAAATATCCAGCAGTACTCATGCCACAGCCTGAATATTGGGCTGCCTTGAAATTTCCTCCTTCAGATCAATTAGTCCACCACTGCTAACCTCAATTTCCCCCAATGTCTCAGGACATAGGCAAAGAACACACAAATTTTCAACCAGGGTGTAACACACATGACTTCTAGTCCAACTATCAGTGAACTCTTCATTCTAAATGAAACTTTATGAGCCTGGCTTTACTCTCTACATTCCTTTCAGCATGCTGGCCTTCTGAATTCCAACCATCATCTCCTGTCAATCTTTGTTACAGCATTCAAAAGCTTCACTAGATTACACTTCCAAACCTTTCAAAGTTCTCCTGCAAACCAGTTCTAAAAGTTGTAAACCACACAGTCAGGTATCATCACAGCAGTGACCCCTCTCCTAGTACCAGTTTCTCACATTAGTCAATTTCCCGTTGCTGAGACAAAATATATCATGACACCCAACAACTTAAATGTGGAGAGGTTTAATTTAGGTCACCACATGCACAGATTCAGCTTATGGTTCCTGGCTCCATGGAAGGGACACCAGGGTGGAAAGGAGGAGGCAAATTTCCTTAGTTCATGGCAGCTGGGTAGCAGACCAGGGAAATGGTGCCAGAAAAAAAGGCCAGGTAGCAGGCATAAAACTCAAGGTCACCCCTCGATGGCCCAGACACACCCAGGAATGTTCTCCACCAAGCCCCTGGGCAGATCCCAAAGTCAAAGTTGACACTTAACCACAATTGCCCTACAGGAAGAATTAATCAATGGGCAAACTTCACTGTCTTTTTTGTTTATTGTTGTTTGTACATTTTTGCGGTACCTAAGGATTACATGTATCATAGGGAGTTCGTGTTTGTACAGAATCCATCTGAGTCCTGTTTTGCCCCATACCCTTCCTACCCCTCCTTATTCCTTACACCTCTTGGGCCCCTCCCCATTTGCGAAAGCTCAGTTTTCAGTATTTTCCTCTCTTCCTCCCTCCATCTCTTGTTCCCTGTGCCATTTGAGAAAGCTCTCCCTGCCTCCTGCTGTCTTTGCTTATTCCCTCTAGTTATATTGTGGGTTTCTCCTATAAAAGAAACCGTGTGATAGTTAAGCATGTGTGTCTGATTTATCTCACTTAATATTAAGGTCTCAGGGTGCATCCACTTAACTATGAATGCAGCGCTTTATTTTAAGAAATGATTCTAAACTTCTGCCACCACCGATAGCCAGGACCACTCAGCAGTCACCAATACTGGGGTAAGAAACCACCAGTGAACATATGGTGATTCACTGAAGGCTCAGGTAATCATCAACACTTTTTAGTATTCAAATATTTTTAGTTAAAAATATGCATATTTTAGGCATATGCTACTGCATACTTAATAGACTATAGGATAAACATGACTTTCATATACACTTAGAAAAAAATTTGTGTGACTTTCTTGCAGTCATCTGGAACTGAGCCTACAGTATATCCCAGGTATACCTGTCATTAAATGGAAAAATGTTGACTAACGTAGACATTTTGTAAATTATTAATAAAATGACTTTATTTTAGAATCTGATTATTTCTATAAAGTACAAATCTTTCCTTTATAACTAAAACTTCATAAAGCAACCTTTTTTCAATTATAGAATGTACAAATACAGAATGTGCTTTCATACACGTATACACACCAACTTAGAAAAGAAAAGATTTTTTATTTCCTTCCTTTACTTGTCTCAGTGTATCATAGTGTGGCTTATCTTCTGATGACCCAGAGTCTCAGAACAAGTATTACTTCCTTTTTATTTTTTCTGATATATCCAGAGAGAATTCTTTTCCCTTAAAGTTATATACACCTAGGACATTTTAAAAAACTGAAATATAATTCACAGTCACAAATTTTACTTTTATATAGTATACAATTCATTTGTTTTTAGTATATTCACAAAGTCACATAGCCATCTCCACTCTGTCATGTCAGAGTATTCTCATTACTCAGGAAGAAGGCCTGCACCTACGAGGAATCAGACCAGTTCTTTCCCATTCCCAGTCCCTAACGACCACTATATTTGACTTTTCAAATCCTTGGAACAAAACATCCAACACCCACAACTTAAAGGAGGAGAGGTTCATTTTAGCCCATGTTTCAGAAGTTTCAGTCCTTTCATGGTCAGCAGCATCATCGAAGAGCCTGAAAATCTGCTCACATCATAGCAGCCACGAAGCAGGGCGCAAAGGGAGGATGGAGGAAGGGAGACGCAGCAGGGGATGTAGCTCAGCAGGGCAGTGCCTGCCTGGCAAGCATGAAGCCCTGAGTTTGACTTCTGGTACAAAAAAAAAAAAAAAAAAGAGGCAAAATACACCTTTCGGGGCACCCCCCGAGTGACCCGCATCTTCCCATCAGGGTCCATCTTATAACAGTATGTTCAGCTATAAATGAATCCACTGATAAGTGTAGTATCCCCTGACCCAATCACCCCCTGAAAATCACTTCCCACCTATGATTACCTGAGGCTTTGAAAGACATCTAGACATAAATCATAACAACCACAAATTCACTTTCTATCTCTCCAGATTTGTCTATAATGAACATTTCATATAAATGGAGTCAGATAATGAAATGTGTGGTCTTCTGCATCTGGTTTCCCTCACCTGGCATAACATTATCAAGATTCCTATGTATCAGTTCATCTGTTTTTGCATCTAATGTTCCATTAAGTGGACCATTCCTTCCTCTGTCGTTTGACTTGTACAACTTCTACTTCTTTGGCTAGTATTGATAATGCTATGTCATACATCCACAAGTTGCTGTGTCAGCCTGTTTTTACTTTTCTTGACTTTATATACCTAAGATTGAATTTGCTTGATCATCTAGAGTAACTTATGTTTGATAAGTTTTCTTTCTGAGGAACTGCCAATCTATCTTTGAAAATGGCGGTCCATTGAACATTTCCTGATAGCAGTCAACTCTGTTGCAATCTCTTTACATTCTTCTCAGCAGTTGTTCTCATCTACCTTTTCAATTGTGGCCATTGTAACAGGCAAGAGGAAGCATTTCACTGAAGTTTTGACTTAATAATTTGGTTCTCATAATCACTAATGATGTTGAGCAGATTTTAATGTGTCTATGGACTATTTACATATATGCTCTGAGAAAATATACCTGTGCAAATCCTCTGCCCATTTTTAAATTGTTTTCTCTTTTCATTGTTGAGTTGTAAGAGTTTTTTAATATGAGGTGTGATTAAAAACATTGAGTAGTTAAATTTTAAATAAAATGTACTGCTGTAAAAGACACCCAGTCATTAATTTCTCTCTCTTTGAACAAACTTATCCCATGGCCGTTAACACTTCCTCAAGCAGTTCTGGAAGTCTCCTTTCATGAGTGTCTTTAGTTGTGCTATTGTGGCTGACTCAGTCTTCTGAATTGATTCAAAATGTTTACTTATTGTGGACCTTTTCACTTCAGAGAAGAGCCAGATATCCCAGGTAGTCAGATCTGGTGAGTAAAGTAGTTAAGGACACACTAATGTTTTTAATTGACAGAAATTGCTATAAACCTTTAATCAAAGTGAGGTGATCATAAAATACAGTGAAAGATTAATTTTTAAAAATTATTACAATAAAAGACACCTGGCCATTAATCCCCATCAAAATACTCAGAATATTCTCTTTCATTTCAATTATACTTTACCCATAATTCTTGGCAATGTGTCTTTCACCGTAAAAAGCTTTTCTTTTTAAATTTAAACATTCACTTCATCTTTTGCTTTTCCTTTACGTTCTGGATTCTAGAAGCTTAATATATTATTTGAAAATATATTTTTTTAATTCTCTGGGTTATCTTTTTTACTTCTTAATAGCATCCTTTGAAAGACAAAGATTTTAAATTTTTCCCAAATCACATTTTTTCTTAAGTTTCCTTTGCTTTTGATATGAATCGGAAGTCATGTGAATGTGCTCGTCATATCCAAGATACTGTTGCCTAACCCAGCCTCACGAAGACTTATGCCTGTGTATTCTAAGAGATTTGGGGGGTGGGTACCTGGAAATTCGAGACCTTGCACCTGCCCAGCAGGCCCTGTGCTGCTGACCTCTACCCCCCGGCCTTCTAAGGATTTAAAGTTTTAGCTTTTACATGTTGATCTTCAATCCACTTTGTTGCAGTTTTTACATGGTACACATAGGGCTTCACAGAGGTGCTTGGATTGCATTTAACACTGCATCGTTATCTACTGACTTACTCTTCCTCCAGTTTTTAATCTCCTGGAATAACACACGTGGTACACACAGATGCCAAAGACTTATTATTTCCTTTAAAACAAATTTAAATCAATTCAAAGCCTTCATCATCGACACTAATGCTCCACGCCAAATTTGCTAAATTTGTCCAACAAAGTAATTCTTAAGGCTACACTAGCAGTTGTTATTTTAAACTTTATACTGTATTTACCTTCATACTTCTTCACCGTTTTTGTGACAACTGCCCAGGGAAGGACACAAAACTCCTATGAGTTGAGTTAATGTTGTATGTGTTTATATTTTGTTTGTTTTTAGTTGTTTCACTTAGTTATTTTCTATCTTCGTATTTCTCCCTCATCCCCAGAGAAAACCCTAAACAATGCAAAGCAAACTAAAGAAACACTAATTTCTTCTGTCAGTGAAGGCTTTCTATTACAGACCTACACATCTCAAATGATTGAAGAAGACTAAAATTGTGTAAGAACATACCAGATGTAAGCAGCTTTGCTTTTCCCAAGACAAAAAATTGACTGTTTTGTTTGAATTTTTATCATAATGGGGCAAAAAACAGAAAATCAGAAACGGCATTGCTGAGGTCATGGTACAGAATATAAAACTTTTATTTATGAAAAATATAACTTTGATTATGCAAATTAGAAGAAAGACTTAAAAACTGTTGAGAATTTGTTTTAAGAAAACTGGTCAGATGCAATTGCTAGATATTGGCTTAGAATTCATAGTATTTTTTTCTGTTAATTAAAATGTATAGCAAAAATTCCCATTATCTTCTATAACCTCAGGCTTTGAGTATCAAAAAATGCAAATAAATTATTAACTTGCCATTTATTGCTTTCAGTAGAAAGAAGCTCCACTGTAAATGTCAGAGGCAAGACAACCTATGGGCATACAATGAAGACTGTTGGAACAGGAGCCACAATCCAGACACATGGCCTTCTTTGTGTGAAAAAGACTTTCCTGGAAGGTGCCCATGCAAAGAAGCTACAGTGGGGGCCTGTGCAGTGACCTCAGGGATAACCTACACAGGGTGAGAAAGAAAACCACGTCCTCGGGCAGACAGGAGAGCAACAGGGAACGCCGATAGATGGGCTCAGGAGGGATGTAGTAGGGCCCGAAAGGTCTGAGAACAAGTATGTATGAGAAAGAACCTGTGTAAACTACGTATGAAGACAATCTTAAAGAAAATGAAGCTCATTATAATTAAGTATTAAGAAGCACAACTGTGTTGTACTTAATACTTTATTTTTAGTGCCTTGCTCTGATGGAGAATAATGAGTTAGTTACTTATAGATAAAAGGATTCTCAATGGTAGCTCTATGTACTTCTAAATTAATAAAAGCATTTAAAAATCAAAACCTACTAATAAAACCATTTACAATGCAAAACAGACCAATCATAGACAATGTAGACATATATTAATGGTCATGTTCATTCTATATGCTGATCCAATGACTCAACTACCTATACTTATATTACCTTAGACAATGCTCCTGAGTAAACACTGTGTGTTCCAGGTGTCTATAAAAAAAGTACCACATCCAGGCTAGGAGTGTATGTTGTTGTGACAGTATGGTTCAGGGAATGTATGGTTTTGACAGTTTTGGTTTATAAAATAGTTATACCACATATTCGGTGGCAGTAACAGTTGTTCTTCAGCCTACATTGCTGCTGCTAATTGTGGAAACTCACATGAAGGACAACATAGGATGTTGAATCACTTTTAATTTCCTCTTATTTTCTATTAATGAAGCAAAATTTAATATGTATTCTATCATCAACTGTTTTTAAATGTGCACCCTTGCAATTTTTTAAAAAAAATACCTTTTAAAGTGAAATATTACTTTAATCATTTAAGCGAGTGGAAATTATATGCCAGGTACAATTCAATCATTTACTCTCTGACTATCAACGGTAGCAGCAGGGAATCTAGATGAAAGCTTGATTAAAAACACAGTCTATTTTCTTTGAGTCTCCTAAGTGTTTATTCACATGCACACTGAGGAAAATTTGTATGTAAAGCTCGACATAGCTACAAAGCCTCAGACAAGATCAAAGCTCCTGAGAGGTGCAGGGTGGCTGAGATCATTGATGTGAAGGTCTAGGTTAAGATGAAGAAATGTGCCTGGCATCACTCCGTGCTGAGTTGGCTTGGATGACCCTGTGACTTTGCAGAGTAATACCTCTTGGAGAAATTATCTTCAGGCTGAGACAGTTGAAACTAACAGCCCAGATATCCTGCTATCCCCTGGCTTTCCCTATAAGATGCTTCCCAGGCATTAAATCACAGAATAGTCCAAGGCCATCTTCTCTTCCTGTGCAGGTCTTGTCTTGTATTTGCAGTCTGTCAGTGACAATACCAGTCACCTTTCATGGAATTCAGACACTTAGAGCCCATACCCTCAGGCCTTAACTTGTAGTAAATCTCTGCACAAGGTTAATATCCTGATTACTCATCTCTTTTGTTGATCTACCATTATGGCAACCCTCACCTTCCTGAAATCCAAACCAGAACCATAGATTCATACATGACTTTCCAACCCTTGGGTTTATAAGCTTCCAAGAACCAGTCACTGGTGTAATCTTATTGTTGTCTTCCTTAAAATGCTCCACAGTTTCTCCATGCTTAAGAACTAAAACCTCACTTGTCTTGACCCCTTAACAGACATTTAGTGTCTTCTTTAATCAGAACTCTTCCTAATTCTACAATTGTACCTTCAACCTCTCCATCATGCTTTCATAATAACTGACACACCTTTTCTTGAAGGTAACAGGTTTTATGCTGTAGGACTTTCTCTCTACCAGGATTTCTGGCATTTTCTCTGCCTTGCTTAGACTTATTCACCCTATAATCCTTCAGTTCTCTATTCAGATGTATCCCCCTCTGGGAACTTTTCCCTGCCCCTGCAACAACAAGGAGAAACACAAAATGACACCCTGGATTTGGAGGCAGATTTATTTTACATCAATGGATACTGATTGGGATCATTCTCAAAATATCAGGCTCTGATCACTGATGGTCTAGAGCTCATATGGCAAGCAGGAAGTACAGAGGCAGAACGGCTCCTTAATTGGAGATCGGTTCTTGCAATATGCATCATAGTAACCAACTATGCATCACAGTGACCAGCTGTTTCTAAAAACCAAAAGTAACAGGAACTGTAACCAGAACTATTAGCTGGGCCTCTGACAAACTGAAGAATACTGGCTGAGTGGGGGGCTGTTTTTCTACGTTTCTCCCCTTCGTTAGTTTCTCTGGAAAATCTTTGCTGGGCATATTACATGTGATCTTTTGAGACAAGGCCCAACTAGAAGCAAAAATACTAGGGTTGTCAGTGATCCTAGGATAGGCCCCAGCTAAGGTCCCCAGAGTTTTTCCTTAGGTTGCTTTTAGTAAGAGATAATTCAGGCCTGTCCATTCTGTAACATTACTATGACAAGATAGTGAGGGAGTTAATCTGACTTAGGAGAGTGTCCAGTGTGACTTGGATGTTCTTCAAATCTTGGTCAAGTGTTTGATTGTTCTATTTTCTTGGGGCAAGTATCTATAGAGTTTAAAGCCAAAAACATAGCTAGCAGTGGGCAGGGATGCAAGAACTGGGGTAAGCAGCCTGAAAAGACACAAAAATCAAGGGGAATAGGTATGGAGACATCTCACAAACTGTGTCCTCAGGCTTCGACCGTGTGCAGACTGGTCGGTGTCCGCAGTGAGCAGAGCAGGGCTTTGAGTGCATGTCTCTTCAGAGCAAGCTGTCTGGTCCAGGTAAACTCTCCAGTGGATCTAAGACTGAAGCCTGAACTAGCTGCAGGAGTACAAGTACTAGATCTGTGGCTTGAGCTGGCAGAACATACAGTGGGGGCAGGTCTATGTCTGATCTTCCAGGAGTACATGGTAACATGTTTTGGCTGGGGTTGATGTTTCAGTCAGTCAGATTCCTAGAAGGGGTTTAGGAGCACAGATTTGGCATCAGTGGTGGCGGATTTCTAAACAGCAGCAGAAAGTAGCAGCAGGAGCGCTTGAGCCAAAATAACTTTGTCCCAGGTGACCACAGCATATCTAGCTCATTGGACTGCATTCTGAACAGAGCTAAACTATACTTGTAAATGGGGTGTACTCAGCATCTGTCAGGAGGTTTATTTTTCAGTTGTGGTCTGATGGGCCTAGCTTGGTGGGCAGATATGTGGCAGGACTGAGTATTGTATAGTTATTCAGGAGGTCCAGTACCACATGTGGCACCTGGACAGTTAGGTCTTAGCCTAAGGTCAGCTTGTCAGATTTCCTGATCAGAAGGACAGTGGCTGTTGGAGCCCAAAGGCAGAGGGGGTAAGCAGTACTTAGTGACCAAACCAAATGCCAGGGACTGACAGTCTGAATAAGCAACATCGCTTTTATGAACTCAAGGATCCAGATTCTACTGAAGCCAGTAGCTCTAAGAAATTTGCAGTTTCCTTCTTTAACCAGTTTCTGACAGACATTGCAGCACAGCTTTTGTTTCTTTCCAGCAGGTAGTTTGGGCGTCATTAATCACAAGTGGAAGGGCTGGGGATATAGCTCAGCAGCACTGCGCCTGCCTGACAAGCACAGGCTGTGAGTTTGATTCCCAGTACCAAAAGAAAGAAAGAAAGAAAGAAAGAAAGAAAGAAAGAAAGAAAGAAAGAAAGAAAGAAAGAAAGAAAGAAATGCAGTGATGTTTTGTGCTGGGAAACTAGCAAGGTCAGCTGAGGGATTTACCAAAAAGGGTAAACAAATTTTTGAACATCTGGGACATTGAGTCTAGGTCAGTCGACTTTTGAGTCCAGAGCTGGGGTTTTTCCATTTAAAGGTGAAGAAGAGCTACCTGAGAGGAGCCAACTGAAGGCAGAAGGCGGTGTTCTTTAGGTCCAGGCAGGTGTGCCAGCAGGCTGTGGGTGGCAGAACACCGAAGCAGCGTATATAGAGGGTAATTGCAGCAGCATTGCAGCTCAGAGATCTTAAACTGGCTCTACAGACTGGGGGGGGGTATATTTTAGCAGTTGACAGCTATAGACGTTTTGTGGTTTTGAAGCCTCATTTTTTCCTTCTTGGGGGACCATGATGGAGCTGGAAGGGACAGAGAAACAGGCTGTCCCAGAGCCAAATCTATTGCTAGGACCTCCCCCCAAATAGTGGGAGAGTTCCCAAACCCTTGTTGCAGTTGAGTAGCAGTCCAAAAAGAGTAAATGGGTTGGGAACCACAAAATTTAAGGTGATGGCTGTGTTTTTGACTCCTACCTGGGCATCTGACAAACTGAAAAATACTGGCTGGGGAGGGGGGTATCTGCTGCACCTCAGAACAAGAAAAAATGTTCTCCTTCACCTTTGTCCCACTTCTCTGGTTTCATCACCTCCATTGTATTATGTTCCGTGTTATTGAAATTATTTGTACATACACGTCTTATGACAATTGTGTGAACTTACCTTATTTAATCTTAATATTGTTCCTCATACTAAGATTCTCAATACATGTTTAATCTGGAAGTAAAGATTTGTGTAGCTAAAGCGTATATGTGCACAGTATTTGTGGGGTCAGGTTGCAAAAGGTCATAGGACAAATCTAAAAGGCATCTGAATTAATCTACAAAATGAGATCCTTAACAGTGGCAGATTAGAGGGGATTTCATCAGCATTTCTGAGGGCAAGTATAGTTCTGGTATGTAATGTGTGAATTGAAGGAGGAAGGACAGCAGATTTGTTTATGGCTTCAGCTCAGGAGATGGGACAGATTGAAATGCCATGATTTCATATAAAGAATATAGGAAGTCAGTTGACCAAAGCTGGAGTACATTACCTTCTAGCTATGAGATCTCAGATGTTCAAAGAATATCAGACATGGTAGTTATTTGCACCCAGATGAAGACTGTGGATGATGGGATGCTGTTATCACTCTGATAATATCAATTTAGAATTGAATGACTGAATGATTAAGGCAGACTTCCTATAAACCAGGAAGAATTTTGAAAAGAATTAACATATTGCTGCCTTTGCCTTCATCACATTCTTCTTTACAAAGGACCTTCTTAACAAGTGTCAAAATAAAGAAACAAATGACATGATCCCAAAGGCTACCAAAAAGAAAACACCCCCCTCTCTGTTACACATTCTCAGAGCACCTGAAAAACTGGACTTTCCTACTAGTCCAAGGATTGTACTTAATAACAATAATGATGAAGTATTATGCTTCTGTGAGTACATCTGGGATTCACTTGCAATAAAGTATGTGGTTTTTAGCTGAATAGTTATCTAAAGGCTATAAATACCACTTAAGGTAATGACTATCTGAGTTTCAACCAATGTCTTTATTTTAGTTAAATGCCTACCTGATAAGTTGTACCATGGGTACAACTGGTTCTTCATGGTGCTACTTGTCCATAAGGTTTACCCACTGCCTTTCCTAGGATGCCATCCCCCTCCGAGTGCCCCAGGACAGAGGCAAGGAGTTTGAGCCATCACAAAAGAATAGAGCTCAATTTTAGACAGATAGTAAAAATATCATTAATTCCATTTATATATAAAAGAAAAAGACTTCTTTTAGAGGATTATAATAATTCTTGAGCATATCTTGGTTTGTACATAACCCAGCCTTCTCATAAGCATTTGTTGACTGCTAGGCACGGATAATACAAGATGGACATAGTCTCTCTCTTCTAGGCTAACTGTTCTCTGTGCTTTCAACTGTTCCTTAAATGAAATAGATTCCACTTCCTGCATCAGTCTGCTTCACCCACTCTGGCTGCATTCCTGTGTCTTACCAATCTGCTTGAATAGAACAAGCAGATTGACTGAAGTAAGCTGTAAATAGTAGAAGTCTCAGTTCCCCAAATTGGAGAACTAACTGCATGTATTCTCATGAAGCCAAATCTTACGTTAGATTTTAATGTAGATATGCCTTATGTTGAGCTTATATTGTGCATATATTTATTTACATAAACTGTTAGTAAATGTTCCCCCTGTACTCTATCAGGTTATCTTTTAAAAACTGATAGAAAGAGATTCCGAGTGCAAAGCATTTATTGCTAGTTTCGTGTTGTTTTAGCTAATTTCTTGAACATGCTAGGATCACTGCAGGTAGTTATTTGTCCTTCTAACATGACTTTCTTATGGCCGCTATGGCACCGACAGGTTTAATCACTTTGACTTCTTTATAATGCAGTGACAAAATTGTAAAAAAGACATTAGAAAATCCTGTCTTATGCCACTATTTACTTTTTCAATTATTGTCCTCAGTGGTTGACATATTGTATGAGTTAACATTCTTAGGATAAAATTGTTCAAGCCAACATGATTTCTACTAATTGAGCTGTAAGATAGCACCAACTTTTCGGTCTTATCCACAGACAATGAGTGGTACATGTACATGTGTTGTTCATGGTTAAGATGCTTTCCACACATTTGGAAGCATGTGGTGTAGTCAATAATCTTATCTTGTAACATATCACCCCTTGGAAATCTAGCCTTTATCCAATACATTGGCTTGTATTGTTTGTCACTTTCTTTATTTAAGGGCTTCATTGAATAATTTTTTCATAACCTCTGGTAGAATTAAGCTGGGAACTGATGTACAATTTGGTAATATTTAATATCAAGAGTTTTCTTCATCCTCTTTTAAAAATATTATGATGATATTGGTATGTCTAACGTCACCTAAAACTTCTCTTCATACCCAGAATTTCAATTGTATCTGTGAACTCACCCAATATATTTTACTTTAGTATATTTTAAACACCTAAGACTATTTTCTTAGTTCTTACCCCCACTGGGTTCTAAATCTTCCTTTGTAAAGCTTTAAAGATTTTTCTATGTTTCAGAACTTTCTCATTAAAAGAAGTAAGAATAAAATGATACCAAGAATAAATCGATTATCTGAAAGTCTTATATCATCTTCCCGAGTGATATTACTCAAGCCATTTTCAGATTTGGCACACTTTTGTTTTATAAAGCCCTCTGTTTTTCAGTCTAGTACTGTATAATCATAAAAACGGAAACTGCATTGCTTTTTCATAGATACCCTTGGTTCTGTTTCTCTTTCCAGTATCTGAAGTTCCGATTTTCAAAACCTGAGCTCAGAAGGAAGCTCCACTCGGAACTCATTTTCGTTCTTTAGAAGCCTGGCTATTTTGCCAATTCAAAGTAATTTGTGATTGTACTGATTTAGAAAGGCTCATCCCTGTTGAATAGGCTCATCCTTGTTTTTAAATTTTTTTCACATTCGTGTTGTATCTATGTTCTCTGTGAATTTTGGAAGGGAATCCTATTCGAGTATAACCACTTGCTTCCTTAGCACTATAATTTCTCCTCGATAGCCTTTTTGCTTAGCACAGTTGAACTTTTATTATTTCCTTCTTTTTAAATCAAGTTAACATGAATATGATAAAAAGAGCACTGCATTAATTTCTTCCCATCCCACACCTTCCGCAACCCTGATAGTGAGAAGCAAGCACTCTTGGGAGTTCTAACAGTGATTTATTTAGTTTTCATACTCATCACTCTAAATAATACACTGATCTTTCTTGATTTCTCCGTTTTCATTCTAGGAACTAGGACTGGACACTTTCCAGTACTTTTGCCTAGTTGCCTCACAATGCTCTTAATTTTTCTGTTACATTATTTTAGCTTAATCATTGCTTGCTTTTGTGCTTTAAGTAATATTATCCATACTTCTTGATCTACCAACTTAAGACAGTCATTCCCTCCATTGACACTATTCACACTCCCAACTTTTCTTCCACATCTTCACTTTAATCTCATAAATTCTGTCAGGTATATTTTTAATCTTTCCAGTGGCAACACCAATAACTTTGATTCCATTTGTAACCGTAATTACTGTATGTGCTGAGTCTCACCCCTCAATAAACAGCATGTATGTTATTACAGCTGTGTAATGAGCATCCAGTAAAGAACAACCTCGAGCCTACGGTGCCTGTTCCCTGTATATCCAATGGATCCAGACTACTTGAGACCAATGTTGTTTTAATATGAAACAGATCTGATTTTTCTATATTTTTATATATATGCATTCATTTAAATTCCTTGAAATCAATCATATTTTACTTTATTTCATAAATTAACCGTGGCTGTTTAGTATAATTGTTTATTTCTCCAAGAATTTCTTATTTCTATACATTTTATTGGTGGGGAGAATAACATAATATTAATATTCAATTCTCTGTCATCTATTAACTGGAATTTATCTCATTCTTTTTAAGGACATCCTGTTTAATGTCCACTGACTTTAGGATATGATCTGAAACAACAATGAATAAATTATTCTATAGGTTTGTTCCCTTCTTAACTCCATTGCACAATTAATTGGTCTTTACTTTTACCTTTGCTTTTATGGAGTGAGGAAATTATGACCTCAAGAAATCTCCACAAAGGTGGTTCATCAGAAGTGAACTTATTTATTGCTGCAAGAAGAATGTACATCACCTGTATTTTGCATGCACAATTGCATACTGATTGGATTAGGTATAGAACTGTAAAGTAATTGATTATAAATCTGCCATCATTGGAATTCCAATTATTCTGTAGGTTTTATTGACTCTGTGTCTCTCTTGCTTAGATTTTAGGATATTTATTTGCACTTGATATTCTCAGATTTCACAAGGATTTATAGATGTGAGATTTTAGAAGCCATCTTTCTAGTCTTTATGTGGATTTTAAATTTTGCTTGTATTTTTTAAACCAAACAAAACAATTTATGGAATGTATTATATTTTTCATTGTTTTTAGTGCTGTCTTCACAATTAACATGTCGTAGTCAGGGGTTACAGGGACCACAATACAATATAGGACACATATTTCATGAGATGTTTTTATAACAGTCACTCAAAGAGTCATATACAAAGAGAATGCAGGAGATCTGTCCACACACTAAAGACCAAAGAATCCAGCTGAGGGCCGGGATCCCACAGCAATGTCACGCATGAGTCCAGCTGAAGACCTAGAGCCTATAACAATGCCCCCAAGTCCAACCGGAAGCCAAGGGCCTATGACAGTGTCTCATACAGGCCTGTTTCACAGATCTATCCTGGGAAGGCCCAAAGGTCAGTGGTGGAAGCTAGAAAATCTGTGACAGCAGGATGAAAGACCTATGCTAGCGGGGTAAGGGATCTGCACTGGAGCCAGGAAGTGATGCTCAAAGTAAGAACCAGAGGTCCTCCAAAAGGTACCGCAGCCATTCTCAGTGACAAGATCCTGAGCTTCTCCAAGCATGAGGACAGCCGAATTCATCAGAAAAGCCAACATGACAAGCTCCTCCAGGAAAACCAACAGATCCCAACAGCTTCTTCTTCCTCTCCAGTTCTGCCTCTTATGCTGCCAGCAACTACCCTCAGGTGGGCCTCCCACACCCAGCACCAGCTGGTTCATTTCACCTGGGTGTTACAAATTGACCACCAGTTGTCAATCCACCACATAACATATAATTAAGTTCGATTTGGTAGCTAGTTCTCTGAGTTCTAGACAAAATTGCAATCACGATAAAATAGAAAGCTATTTATTCCATTGTCCCCAAACACTTTGTGTGTACAATCTCTGTAGTCAATTTCTTCACCTATTTGTAGCCCTTGAGATCTCTGATGAATTTCTCATTGCTGTAGATTCATGCCATAGGTACAATCAGTAGAGCTCAGGTTGAACCGGTTTCTTTCACTGAGCAGAACGCTTTTGGAATCCATTTGTGTGCATTACTTGTCTACTTTCTTAATGAGTTGTATTCCATCGTTTGGATAGACGACAGGTTGTTTATTGTTTTACCAGTTAAGACACACTGGGTTATTTCTAGTTTGGTACAGTTGTAAATAACATAACTGTAAATATTCACATATAAGTTGTGTCCACACCTGTTTTCACATCATCTAGGTAAATGTCTGGGAGGATGTTTGCTGTGTATATGGCACATGTATGTTTGAATACATTTGAAAGGGTCACAGTCTTCGCCAAGTCTGTGTCATTGTGCCCTTCTACAGCCAGCAAAGCACAGAAGCTCCTTGCTGCCAGGATTTATACTGCACAGTTGTAATCTTGAGTATTCTGTTCTGATCATGTTATGATTTTAACTTTCATTTCTCTAGTGACTGGTAGCATTGAACTTTTATTCATGGGCTGATTTACCTTCTGTGCTTCTTTACTGAAGTATCTGCATATATTCCACTCAACTGGCAACAAGGTGTTTTCTTCTGTTACTATTGAGTTAGAATGTTCCTCATGTGCTCTGTGTACAGCTCCTTTGTCAGATAGGGATGGTGCATACATTTTCTCCATGGCTGTGCTAAGTGTTTTCATTTAATAATACTTTCCAAAGTGCAAAATTTTGTGATTTTGATGAGCTCCAGTTTACTTTTCTATGTAGATTGTACTTTTAGTGTCATGACTGAGGACTTTTCACCTGATCCGAGGTCTCTGAGTTTTCCCTATATTTTTTTCTAGAAGTTTTAGACTTTATATTTACTTCTGTGATGCATTTGAAGTTCACATTTATAATAGTGTGAATCATAAATGAAGGGATTTTGTAATAGATATCTAGATAAAGTCTTTCACTAGGACTTATATAAGGGTCAGTGTTTCATTGTCCTCTTGTTTCAAGGACCGAGACTTTAGAAAGAAAATATGTTCTTAGCCTGAGACATGTTTTTATTTTTTCTCTGTGGAGAATGCCTAGATGCTCACTTTATAAGCAGCATTTTAACTTTTTGAGTTTATAACACTCTGATTTGAGCCACTTTTGTTCAATATGCTACATACTTGTGGGTGACATCAACAGTTAGGACTTCTCAGCAGAACAACACTGGCAGAAGAGGTGGATTCAAGGAAGCTCTGGACCACCAGATGCAATGCCTTTCGAGAAACGCAGAAGGGAGTCCAAACCAACAAGGGAGAGAACATAGGATGAGCAGAAAGACTAGCAGCTGCAATAGCTGTGTTTGATGATTAACTTCGCAGAAGAAACTTCCTGGTCTCTTCTGTAAAGAGACACAGCCATGTTTTATGGAAGCTGTGAGGAACTTGTCTCCCAGTATCGGACCAGGGCGCACCACACCACACTTCTGCTGGCATTTGGCAGACAGGCCGTTGGGAGAGAACTGTGCAGAAGCCAGCCTAATGGTCTGTGCCCAAGCACCTTAGCTCTGGCTCCCAAGGGCTCTGAGAGCTGAGAAAGGTGGCAACAGAGCCATGCACCGGGGGAGGGGATGGCTGTGAGCAGGAGGGGCCTGCATGGTCAGTGACCACTGATACAAAGTGACACAGGGCAGTGTGACAGCAGCCAACTCCAGACTTAGAGACCTGCCCAGGAAGGGAGCAGAGTGGGCGGGAGGTGGGAGTTTCACCCATTGCTGTCCCACACAGTCGTTTCTGAAATCTCAGAATCATCTGTTGCAATTGTCTACTTAGTTCTCACCACAGAACTCTAAGCCTCAGAGTTATCTCCCCTCTGTTTGGTGATTTTGCCAGAGCCAGTGTTTTTCAAGGACAAAAATTAGTCCTCCTCATAAATGAATAGCCCCCTTACCTGTCTTTGTCTTTCATGTCCTCGTCCTTCAACTTCATTTCTGTTTTAAAAGTTTTTATTTAATTAATATATGTTTGCAGTAGTGATTCCATTCATCATGGGGAGTTAGTAGTACATGAACTAAATCTTTTTATGTCTCCTCACCTGTCCCTCCCCCTTCCCTCCATCTCTTGCTCCCTTTCTCATTTGCAAAAGATCTGTTTTTTTTGTTGTTGTTTCTTACTATCTTTTATTTTGCTCTGTACTTGTATATTGGGGTTCTCAAGTAAGAGAAAAATCAAGCAGTATTTAAGTCGCTGAGTTCTTTCCTCACTCCAGCCACCTTTTGAAGAGAAAGGAAAATAATATGGCAAATAACCCAGGCAGGGAGAGGAAGATATCCCTAGAAGCTTGTCTACAGTGGGTTTTGACATACACTGTCAGCTGTGAAGGACAAGGTATTGCAAGGAGCCACAGGAGTCCCAACTTACAAGGATATGAGACTAACAGACTCATGAGGGGCTGGGGAAGCTCCTTGGGTTACAGACGAGTGGCATCAAATACCTTGCTGT
Source organism: Dinomys branickii (assembly GCA_004027595.1). Lineage (NCBI taxonomy): Eukaryota > Metazoa > Chordata > Mammalia > Rodentia > Dinomyidae > Dinomys > Dinomys branickii. The sequence goes on along the minus strand of PVLD010010656.1, from coordinate 32,051 downwards.
GTGCCTGAGAGCTGCTTGAAGAGGACTGAAAGCAGAAACACAGTAGCAATGGCTGACCTTCTGGGACCTATGGCCTCTTGTGCAGTTTGGTGGACCACTCGATCTACACTGGGTGTGGGACTTCTCTTGACTTGTGAGTCTGCGTGGGCTTTGCTACGAAGTCTGTGGACTGGGGCAAGGCTGCAATATGTTTGCTGCTGCCTTATATGGAGAGACATACAAAAGTAAGTATAGAAATGCCTAGGGACTTGATGCTACCAAATATCTCAGCACACAGATTTTTTTCCAAGTCTGACGTTACCTTACCTTCTGTCTTCCATTCCTTCTTTTCTTTTTTCGTCTTTCTTTTCAGCACACAGATTTTATACTTTATATTTATTAATGACAAATGAAGTAGGGTTTTTAGAAATTAAATCTGATCTCTCAGAAGTTCTGTTCAATAGAACAGTATAAAATATAGTATATTTCTCAGGCTATTTTATAATTTGAAATTATGCTCTTTTATTCTTTCTCAAAGGGTGTCTTTTGATGTTTAATTCCACCCTCCATCCCACCACTCTCAAAAAATGAAGAGAAAAATATCTTGCCAAAATGATTCTGACTCATTGTTATAATGACCAAACCCATTCAGGGTTTCCTTACGGCCCACCCAGGTGCCTTTTTCAGTGAGAAAGATGCATCCTTGGAGTTCACGGCTTTACTCTTACCAAGATCATCTCAGAAGCAGTAAGATCTTCAAAAGTCCCTCTGTTACTGCTGTTTTTCTCTTATGATTTTTCATGTTCTATTTCCTTGATTTAAAGAGCAAGCAAGTCGACCATTTTGAAGAACTTTATTTCAGAAGAACTGAGCCATAAGCACCATTGTTTTATAAGCACCTGGTTTCTCTCTTCTTTCTTAGTGCCTACACGGCAAGTGGCTTTGTTGTTGTGACGATGGTTGTTGTAGACCCTAGTGGCCCTTGTCCCTGACTGAGACCTCTCTGAGCCCTGACTGCTAGCTCTAAAGGCATGTGGCTGCTGGAAGCTGACTGCCTAGTGTCCCATGGCCGGGACAACCGCCTGCTGGGAATGATGGAAAGGGACTTTCGCACCTCCACAGCCTGTCCTTTCGTTCCCCAGAGGGGGTAAAGACAGCAGAACACTGTGATGCTGAGCAGACAGAAAGGTGTTATATTGTGAAATAAAACTTCAATAGCTGAGCTTTTGAACATGAAGTGTTCACACTTCTACCTGACATCTCTCTCTGGACACCCATGCAGTATTGGAATGCCTATCACAAGCATGGTGTTGAAGTCTAAAGGCTTTGAAGTACTTTTTGTGACCAACTCATGATTCTGGACTTGGATGTTATCAACCAGAAAGAAGGAAAAGACATTGGCTGGAAGGTCAGGAGACTTTGTTTTAATTTAGTATGTGTAAGTGATTGTGAGGAGCATAAATCTATGCCTGTGGTCCCAACTTGACTGAAACAGGTACCTCGTCCAAAACCAAGTGGTCAGGGAGTCAAGGAAGGAGCAGAAAAGGGATGCTACCTTGCACATTATAAATTTTTTCACACAATATTTAAAATTTATTTAAAATTTTATTTAACTGAGACTTGAAAACATAAAAAAGTACACAGTTTGAGGTACCATGTGATGTTTCAATACAGGTATACATGGCAAAGTATTTAAATCCAGTTAAGCAAATGTACTTCTTCAAGCACTTATTTCTGTATGGGAAAACATCCAAAGTCCTTTTTTTCTTCAGCCACAAAAATGTATGGAAGCCCGTTGTTTGCAGCAATATGAATGGATCTGAAGATCATTATGTTCAGTGAGATAAGCCAGGGACAGAAAGGCCAACAGCTCAAAATCTTTTCCATAGGAGAAAATTTCTCCATTTACCACAAAACTAATTAAATGAAAATGCTCAAATTTCTGGTACACTAGGAACATCCATTTAGGGCCCACTTCATAGAGATTATCACCCTAAAGCTCTGAAGAAGGCCTCCCTATTAAATGTAACTACTCATTCTTGCAAAAGCAACCCTTTTATAGGTTTATCATACGTACATATATCACTACGCCTTGTATTACAGTCAGGCTGCTCCTAATTCTCATGCTCCCTCCAGACTGCAAATTCTGTGAGGTCAAACATTAAATTGTACCCTTCTATGGATTCCCTTAGAACCTGGAATAGTCGAGCTTTCAATATGTAAGATGCTCAGAGAATACTAGCTAAAGTGGAATTCTGGGGGAATAACAGACCGGTCTGCCATGCTGGGTTCAGAGAGGAGCATCACCACAGAAAAGAAGCAGGTTTAATTATTGACAAACTCATTTGGTTGTTCTACAGGTGTTTATTTTGTTCCTATACGAATGAGTGCTCTGTAAGACACTTGGACATGTAGCTACAAGGAATGGGGGAGGGAGAAAGAGGAGGAAAAGGAAAAGGAGGAGGAAGAGGAGAAAAAACCTGTACATCCCATAGTAAGTGCATGCTTAAGGTTGGGTACAAGATGTCATTGCCTAATAATGGTGCTTCAGCCAATGTGACTGTGCCACAGGGACTTACACTGCACCCCTTCCACCCTCAATTCCTGATAATTATACACTCATGCCCAGGCCCCACGATTCTTGTCTGGTTGCTGACAAAGGTAAGAGTAAGAGCATAGGATTGCAGGAATTTAACTTATTATACATTAAACTATCACATATGAAATGAAAAAAATCACCAAACTGGATCCACAATAGATTAAACCTTGTGGAAGAAGAGGGTGATGTACTTAGAGTTCACACAATAGATGAGAATGAAAGAGAGAGGAAAAGATCAATAGATGATTAGTGGACTGTAGAAGAAACCAAGTACCAAAATATGCCTGGAACTGGAGCTTCAAAAAATTAGGCGGAGGCAAGTATAATGCTGAAAAGTTTTCAAACTTGATGAAAGTGATTAAAACCCAGAGCTAAGCAATTTAATGAATTTCAAGAACAATAAGGAAGAAGAAATCTCTCTCCAGACACATTGCATTTACATTTGTTAAAGCCAGCAGTAACAAGAAAATCTGAAACAAACAAACAACAACAAAAATAGCCAGGAAAAGATACAATATGTAGATAAGAACAAAGAGAGGAACAACAGCAGTCAACTTGCACAGAACAGTCTAAGTCAGAAATCAGGACAATGGCTTTTCAATATTGAAGGAAAAACTGCCGCACTAAAAGTCTAGACCCTGCAAAATTTTATTTTCATTAGCACATGCTTGTGATACATAATGATTACATGTTCATTTGTATACATAATACTTTTAGTTCTTTTCTGGTTCTTTCCCTTCTCATCCCTCCTTGTTCCCTCCAACTCTTGTTCCTTTCCCGTTTGCTCTATTTCCATTTTTTCTAATTTTTTTTGTGCAACACCTTTCCCCTTCTTTCCCTTTCTCTTCCCTCCACTCTTATTTCCCTTCTCATTTGCAAAAGGGTCTTCCTATTTCCTATTATCTATCTTTTACTTTGCTTTTTGTTTATTATTTTGGGCTTCACATGTAAGAGAACATATATGATGTTTACTGTTGTGTGTCTGATTTATTTTACTTAACATTATGGTCTCAAAGTGCATCCATTTTCCTACAGATAAATGCCCAAATGTTTTCCAAACAAAAGAGGCTAAAAAAAGATTTTTCAAGTCTTCCAAAAGCTGAAGTAATTTATTGTTATTCAGTCTTCGATAAACAGATGTTAACTATTTCAAACAGGAGGTAAATTATACCAGGAGGTAACCTGCATCTGTTTAACTGAATGAAGAAATGGTAACTACATGAGTAAATACTCAAAATTTTTCATCCCAAACATTTTGGCTTCTTGAGGCCAAAATAATAACAATATATTGTAAAGTTTGGAATAAATTTATTATTTGGCAAAAAAAGGCAAAATGGCCCCAAGAGAAAAATGGTATCTGTGTTGCTGAAGAGTGCACTGGGAAGGTGAGATGGAAGTTTACTGCTAGGTAGTTATTTTTACTTTGCACAAGGTAGTGTAAGGTCACTTCCAATGTGGACTGTGTCAGTTAAAGTTGGATATGGTAAACCTTAAACCATCCTTTAAAATAGTACAACAGTGTGAATCACTAATAAATCAAAGACCAATATAAAGCAGAATTATAAAATGTATCAAAGTAATTCAAAGAAAAGTGGGTAAAGAGAAAAGATAGAAGCCAGAAAAATGGAAATGAACTGGCATGATTGTAGATATAAGTCTAACTGAATAAATCATCACATTGACTAAATGGTCTAGATACTTCCAAATAAAAGGCAGGCAGTTTCACACTGAATATCAAAACGATTACTTAAATATGTGCTGCCTACAAATAAATAGTCCCACTTGGACTATAAAAGCATAAACATGCTTGCAGTAGAAGGATATAGCCCCCTCTGGGTTATGGGAGGATGATATGGGAGGATGAGCTTAATTTTTAAAAACCTGAGTTCTATTAACACTGACAAAGTAGGCTACCGAACAAATAACACCCATTTCAGGGATATAGAAGGCGATTTGATAATATTCAGTAATTTAATGAAGACTTAGAAAAATCCATAAGGGCACAGGATTTGAGAAATGCTTTCAACTAATTTTCCTTTACTAGAATTTATAAAACATTCCACTTAGAAAAATACATATTTTTCTAAAGTGCATATAAAACATTTATCAAAAATAGATCAAACTTTGGTTGGTCCATAAAATATGATCAATAAATTTAACACTTATTTATGATATGCTAAAGTGATTTCATTTATACTATTTTCTTTCACCAATACTCAGATAGATTTCAATAATAATGACAAAACTTTGTCTGCAAATTCTCCATATATGCAAAACAAGCTAACACAGTTGTACACCACTCTGAAGTAGGGGAAAATGAAAAATATATATATCAAGGTTGTAAGAGACACGTAAAACCCTAGAGAGGTTTTTGTTGTAATATTGTAGAACATGGATAGATTTTTATTGCACAATATTGAAAAAGCAGAAAGTTTGAAAATAAAAGACCTGAGCTTTTAAATAAATAAGTAGGTAGATAAATAGAAAAATAGATAAATAGATAGATAGACAGAGATAGTAAATGAAAGGTAAAGAAAGCAAATAGAAAATAACAAAATACCAGAATGGAACTCAGTAGAATGGTTATGAGAAAAGCAACAGAAAAATCAATGAGCCCAGAAACTGGAGGCCCTGCAGTCACTAAAACTGATAAATTTCTGACCACATTTTTGATGAATATAAAGAATAGACACAAATTACCACTACCAGGAATGAAGGTCATGACCTCTGCAGATTCTACAGACTTTAAGAGATTGATAAAAGACTATTATGACATATTTTCTATCAATAAATTTCAAAATGCAGGCAAATTGAAACATCCACATTACTAAATATGAAACAAGAAATGATAACTTAAATATCCCAATATATATTAAAGTACTTCAGTTTTACTTTATAAGCTTGTCTCAAAACAAAACAAACAAATAAAAAAGAAAAAAAACCCTCCAGGCCCAGATGACTTTACTATCAAATTCTAACAAGTATTTACAGAAGAATTAACACTAATTTTATCCAAAGTGTCATCAAACTGAAGTTCATTCATTCTATCAAGCTAGTAGATTTAGTTTGACATTCTAAAATCATTTACTGTAACTCACTGCTAATAGATTTAAGACAAGAAAAATAACAGATGATCATGTCAATAGATACAAAAAAGTCATATGACAAAATACTATGCCCCTTACTGACCAAATACCACATACCCCCAATTGCAAGATAGCAATTGAAAGAGAGTTCTAGACCTCATAACGCTCATCTATGAAAATGCTATAGCTAATCAGTGATGAAAGAATGTTATAGCTAATCAATGACAAAGAATAAACATTTCCTTGCTAAATTCAAAAATATGTGGAGGATCTCTTCTCTCCTTCCTTCTTACTCTGATGCTATCTTAAATACTGTATATACATAAAGTTGATGTTTCCTTGCTAACCGAGGAGAACTATCACCCCCTTTTTGCACATGGTATAGAATACTATCATCATCTCTCAAGTTAATTAGGCCTGGTTATCCACACAAATGGCCCTAGGCGCCTATAGCTCATATAATTTTATTTTGTCTTTTTATTGCTTATTATCTGTGATTTCCATTATCAAAATTTTTGTTTTTTGTTTTATTGCTCTTTGTGTATCACAAAATGGAAGCTTTATTATTCAGTTGCTTAAAATCAACCAAATATTACAGGAGAGATGTGAAGATATAACCTTTGAGGCCAATTAACTCAGATTCGCATTCTGACTCTGTCAGTTACTGGTTTTGGATCTCAGAAAATTTACTCAACTCAAGCATTAACTTCCCTCCCATGAGATGGAACTCAGTGGCTAATATACACATTCATTTGAAAGAATAAATAAAATGCTGTATGTCCAGGGTCAGGTATGCAGTAGACTCTGAAATTCTTTTACTCTGTAATTCACTGTGTTGGATAAATAACTCTTGCTCTGTACCTGATAAATCCCCAAACATCAGCTGTATGGTTCTAGCCATGGAAGACAGCCATATGGGTCAACTCTAAGGTGCTGTGAGAAATTAGACTCCCTGTGTCCCAGGGAGGGGTGGTGAGTGAACATCTAGCAGTCTGCTGCCACATTTCTTAGGTAAATTAAGAATGGCTTAGGGTACACTGAGGAATTTTGAGATGTAACCTTAGTAATATCCATTTGTTGTGCAGAGCCCATGTTGGAACTACACTGTAGAGAGCTTGTGTTGCTGGAATGTGAAGTGTTATGACTTTAACTACTTATGCTTACAAAACTATAATAATCAACATCATTGTGCACATCACCATCAGCTACCATTTCTTGAGCACAAAATTTCCAACAAGCATTGAACCATACATTTTACCAATATGATGCCTTCAATTTCTACTTCAGAATGAAGAACTCTTAGGGACAGAACACATATCTGTCCTTTGCCCCACCCCTCACAAATCCCCTGGCACTGGATAGAGTAGAAATGTACTATGGTTGGTTGCTTTTTGAAAGAATGAAAAACAGAAACAGTATCTCTTAAATGATCCCTAGGAAATCTACTTCAGTCTTTTAGTGATGTGAATGCATACACATTTCGTTTTTTAAATGTGTCTTAAACGTGTTAGTATGGATGTATCAATATTAGTACTACATGTCTGGGAGCTAAGCTTCTGAGAATTCAATAAATTATATCCTTTGATGAGTTTGTATCTGAAGAAGCTGATTTTTAGGAAAGTGTAATATCCAGCTACTCCTGCAATCAGTATAAATTCACTGCTGATTTTCTCCCAAACTACACATTCTTCCAGTGAAAAAAGATGTTCCCCTTCCAACCTGCCGCACACAACAATAAAAACAAAATAAATATCTTCACCAATGTTCACTGCTTATTGCTGATTTAGTGGTTGCTTTATGTTGATTTTAAGTCATTCCAACGTTATGAATTCCTCTTTAATCTAGATTCTCTTTAATGAAGGTCGTGTTTACAATGGCATTTCCCCACCAACAGCCTGAGGAGCCATCCTACCTGATGAACGTAATTGTAAACTGCAGTAGAAAAAGATGAGAAGTCAAATTATGTGCAATGTAAAAACAAATTATTAAGATTAATACTGAAATTATTCTTTCCATTGACTGGATATATTACATGGATCATTAAAGGTCAAATAACAATCTTGTTATTTGTTTTTATACAATTGCAGTTAATGTAGTCTGTCAAGAACATTTATGTCTCTGGGCAAATTAGAATACTACATGATTACACAAGATTTCTTGAATAGGGTAAAATGTCTTGCTGAATTAAAATGCTTAAAAGAGAATTCTTAAATGTGACACTTCTAGGCACAAAACTTTGAGGTATGTCCTTCCTCCAAGTTATACAACTATAAACTAATTTATTATTGTTAGCTGCCAGGATAGTCTGCTTCCTCTCCTCCTTTTGTCACTTTCTGTGTTGGTATATAGTTGGTCCAGGGCCGTGAACTAGCAACAATCCTTAGTATAAATGGGTGAGCATGCTTCCTTTTTACACAGTTTTTGTTCTTGAATTTCTTCATACATATTTCTTTTCAATCACAAACTGTTCCCAACTTGTTGAAAAGTATTTTAATGAAATTTTTAATGTAGTGAAAAGTGACTCCCTTTCAATGAGTTACTTTGACAATTTAATGATAGTCAGACTGTGAAAGTCTTTACGTGCCAGACCCCAGATTTTCAATTTTATTTTGAAGACAGGGAGGAACTCCTGATAAATTTTAAGCAATAAAGTAAGTAGCTTATTGTTGGTAAGAGGGACTTAGACATGTTTATAAAGTAAAAAGAAGAGTTTCAGAATGGCTTTGGTATTTGGAGCTTTAGTGTTATCACGTGCAATCTAACTATGACCAGTGTCCAGGAAATCGTTGTTGCATCTCTTAACTGTGACAATACATGCTGGAGCCAACAATCGTCAATGGAAAGATGATGAGAGAAAGTGCTAATGCTGGATGGAAGATGTCCCTTTCAGCTTGTGGTACTGAATTTGTGATGCTGTTATGCGTGTAGAAACATTGGTTTGAAATTCAGCACCAACTGGTCTCATTTAAAAGTCTCCTGTTCTTTGGTTTTTGCATCAGTACCTACCTGGTTTCCACCACCTCTCCAGGGTTGGGCTCTGTCTCTTGGCCAGTAGGTGTTAGAGAAACTTCCACAGCTTTGTTCTCGACCATGGGCCAGCTCTCTTCTGAGATCTCACCAATGGCCTCAGCTACTGTCGGGAGCAGGATAATAGCAACTTCAGAGAGACAGGAAAGAAAGAAGTTTGAAACACAGAGAAGTTATAGACATTTCTAGTGAATTTTTAAAAAAATCAGTTAACAATGGCTTAAAATTATACTTCGAAGTCGAGGAAATAGGAATTACAGTGGGTTCTTTTGTTGGGAAAATTAGGCCATTTTTAACAGAACAAAGCTAGATTGTGATGTGCAGGACTCAAGCTGTATTGTAACAGGCAGAAGAGTAGATGGAGGTGGGAAAATGAGATAATGTATTTAGATTAATCTGTAAACAAGAATAACAGGGGATAAAAGAAGAAATAGGACAGAAGTCAGTCTTCTATATTCCAGCATCAATAAATTTAATACAATAGGTTAAAAACATGAAGAAAACATGTTCACCGAAAACCGTTTGAAACTAAAAATATAATTGTAATTCACTTAAAGAAATACTTGTATTTCACTGGATAAACTCATTTTAAAAAGCAACTTGATAGGATGCCTTCATATGTTTCCCCTCAATTTTTTGTTTAGCATGACAAAAGAAGCTCTCCATTCACAAAACTCAAGGAGGGATGGGTTTTAAAATTTGGTTACAGGTATTAAATGTAGGCTTCTATTAAATGATATTAAGGTATATACTTCCACCAATAAATATTTTAAAGAAGTTCAGGTAAATTAAATTCCATAAAATACTTATTGATTCCATGAATTACTATGTTAGATATTGGGACACAAATCAATATATTCTCTAAAATAGTCTAAAGATTTTAGCACAATGTGGTTAAAACACAAAACTGTGGCAGCTGTGATGAGAAATGTCAACATTTAATCCAGCCAGATGACTTAGGCAAGAGGTTTCCTGAACTCAGCATTGAAGGTTAAATAAATACTGGCTGGCAAAAGTAGAAAGGAGAGAAGAGAATATTCAAGATAGAGAGGAAAGTCTGAGACAGTGATGTTACATGCATCATGTAGCATGTTACATGCATGGTATTTTAAATAGTAGTTTGATTTACTGAAGTATAATGTACAGACCATGGGAGCAAAATACTTTATACTGTAACTAGTGGCTATTATTTAAGGTCTTTTCATTTTGTTTTGGTTTTGGTTTTGATTTTTTTCAACACTGGGAATTATTCACACTCGGCAAGCGCTCCACCAATGAGCAACACACTCGCCCTTCATGGAGGCTCTGGAGTGCTGGGGTAACGTGGTCAGCGCTGCATGTTCACTGTCCTCACCATGAAGAAAATGTACGACTGGCAAAGACGCAGAACTGAGAAGGTAAAAACCTGGAGTCCGAGAAGGTGGGCCTGAAGGAGATGGGAAGTGAGGGAGGATTCCAGATCTGAGGGTGGAAGACAGCAGCAGTGTTCGCTGATGTGTTATAGGTAACGACGCAGGTGACACTAAATCCCGGGGGCAGAGATAGGACGCTGGCAGAAACAGCTGGCCTTTGCTCATGTTGGGTGTGTGCTTCTGTCTTCCTTGCTTCCCGGCCTGTCCGTCTGCCCAACCGTTCTGTCCATGTGTCAGTGCTTTCTATAAATCCAGGAGTTGTCAATAACTTCAAATTAATTACTTTCACTTAGCCAAATTTGGTTTATAGTCAAAGATCACTTATAGGTTTCTTGTTCTGGTGACTTGGTGGCTGACACTGCCATGGATTTATATATATTCTGGGAAGCAAAACACATTTGAATGGGAAGGAAGGCCAGAGGATGATGGATTTAATTAGGACCTGTTAGATTTAGGGCATCTATAAAACTTTTCAGCATATTTTTTGAGCAGGTTTTTGAAATTCACAAATCTGAAACCTACCAGAAAGGTCAAGGCAGAAGATACAGGTCTGCAAATTATCTCCACTTTACATGTTACTAAAAACCCTGAAAATGGGTGAGGGTGCCCTATTAAAATTGGTTTGTATGCCTTCTACATTTACTGTTCAGACTGAGTTCTTTCCCCTTTCAAAACTGCTTCATTTTAATGGGAATTGCCTTTCAATCATGTTGTGGTGTATGAGAGAGAATTTTGACTTAAAAGAGAATTGGAAATGCTTGGATAAGGACCTTACCTGTCCATGGTTTCCAATTTCCTATTCCTACCATTTGCTGATGCAGCAGCTGAGTTGCTTCTGAAGAACTAGGTACACTTTTATGGACTCCTCCATCGGAAGGATTCTCATCCCACCTGCTACCAGCAGCATGCTTTGGGGAGGGTGTTCCAAAGGCCAGGCAGATTGACTCTATTAGTTTCCCTATGGCTATTATCAAAATTACTTCCAACTTGGTAGCTTAAAGTAATGCAACTTTATCATCTTATAGTTCTGGAGGTGAGAAATCTGAAATCAGTTTAAGTGGGCTAATGTTAAGAAGTTATCAGGTCAGACTTCCTACTGGAGACTCCAGGAGAGAACCATTTCCTTACCTGTTCTGCCTGATAGAGAATATGATGGTCTTCATGGCCACCTTCCTCCTTCTTCAAAGTGCATCATGCCAGTCTGCTTCCATCCTTCCATCTGTTTTATTCTGCCATTGACTTTCTTGTCCAAGGACCTCTCACCACAAGATCATCAGCTTAGTCACACCTGCAACATTCCTCTTGCCACGGAAAGCATTGTTCACTGGTCCCAATGATGGGGCTTAGGGTTAGGATGGATGTCTTTTCATGCCCATTATTCACTGCCATATGGGGGGGCTAGAAATGAGCCCAGCTGACCAGCCCTGGCATGTAGTCGTTCTAACAGACACTCTACTTACACAGCTAAGACAAATAGCCACGTGACAGATGTTGAAACATCTGAAACTGCCTTAAGTGAAAACAAGCATATGAACAACAAGAAGTGCCTTCAGTTTCCCTTACCCAAAACATGTTTTAAATAACTACAAGAATCATAATGCAAATTTTATAGCCAATCAACATGACAGACACTTTTTTTTCAGGGTCAGTCTCAACTTTCTTTTCTAATGACTCCTTGATCTCCTTTTGTGGAATTATCCATTTCAATTCATATGTGCATCTAGAAGGGTGATAAAGCCAGGTGCCTACCTTCTAACCTGGAAATTAGGAACCCAGTGCTTCCTCTCCCCATCACGGTACAGCTGGGCAGTTGGTGTCTGTGTGACCCACAGCCCATCAAATGCTCAAGCCTGTGACACTAAATCCTGGGGGCAGGGATAGGACGCTGGCAGAAACAGCTGGCCTTTCCTCATGTTGGGTGTGTGCTTCTGTCTTCCCTGCTTCCTGGCCTGTCCCTCTGCCCACCTGTTCTGTCCATGTGTCAGTGCTTTCTTTAAACCCGGGAATTTTCAGTAACTTCAAATTAATTACTTTCACTTAGCCAAATTTGGTTTATATCATTTAATCCGAAAACCCTAATAGTAGTGATATTATACAGAACTTAGTGCTGCTGGCTTAAGTCTACCATAAGAATTCTGCAAGAAAATTGATCTTCCATTTCAAGTTATTTTATTCACTGAACACATCTACTTTGAGTTAGTGACTAACAATTAATTGACCTTCTTAATCATGTGATGTCATTAAAAGAATTCTATGACTGAAATGTACTTACAAAGCTGGAAAGGAGAAGTAGCTGCTTTTTGCAAAATATGAGGACTACTTTTATATTCCAGTATTTCATCTTTCCGTGGATCATAGCTTGAAATAATTCTTGAATTGGCTAAGAATATCTTTTTAGAACAATATTTGAACACTGGTGGTCACGGTACCTCAATGCTGAGAATTTACCTCCATGTAGTGATTAAATGATATATTTTTTTCTTTAATGGAAAATCACCCGGTGAAATTAGAAAAAATAGATTATTTATCTGAGTCATATTTTTAGGGAGACTGCTTTCCACTTCTATGCATTTTTAGAAATGTTTTCTTTGAAAAGGATGTTCTATTAATATTTATAATTAGATAGCACACAAAACAGACGCTACATCTTCTGTTATAGCTTCATGGGTACAATGATATAAAGAAAATTATATACTTTTTGGCATCATGTTCTTTTGGGAGCTGTAGGACAAAGGGCATCTCTACCAAGATGCTATTTCTTTCTAGAGCTTGGGAAACAGGAAGATGGTGATTACAATTATTTTAACTATCTCAACATACTCTTAATACTTCAACGCTTCATTTTTAAAAGCATCACATAATACTTAAGAGTGTGGAGCAGAAGCTTAGGTGATATTTAATCGTCCAGTTTCTCTTGACTGCACCTTCGTCCACCTACTCTCCTGGGATCCTGTTTCTGCTTCCAAGCGAGCTAGATGGGTCCTCCAGCTCTCTGCAGAGGCCTGGTGCTCCGCCTCTTTGAAGGTACCTGGTTTCTTTGGGCTTGGGCTGGATACTGGGGAATTCACTAGGGTGAGAGGACAGAAGGAAAAGAGATTCTTGTCGTCTCTCTACTTGCCTTTAGGCCCAAGCCCAGGGGAATTGGTGGAACACATACTGCATTATCTACTCGACGACGAATCCACTCAAGGGCCGTCGCGGTAGAGGTGAGGAAACTAAGGCTCCAAGGAATAAGCCTTTGGAAGCCACTCAGTCCCCGTACTGTGGCTCTGCGACTTTGTGCTACCTTTTCTCTTTCCTGGTCTCTCTCTTTCCAGCATTCCTTTATGGATCCCAAGGATGGAGGGAGCGGTCTGCCAAGCCTCCGCGCTGGCTCCCACCCGCGCAACTCCTTCGAGGCTGGGAACACCAACCAGCCAGCGGAGAGCAGGAGGTCGGATCCTCCGATCCTCCGAGCCGCCGCGGGGCGCCTCCAGGTCACGCCCACTAGCGGGTGGCCCGGGCTCGCCAGCTGCGCCCTGCTCGCTGGGGCGGGGCACTTCCCAGCCCGAGCCGCGCGCGCTCTGGGGACTAGGCGCCTCCGCGCGGCCGGGACGCACGTGCCTGGGCCGGGGCCAGCGCCGGCGGCCGCGCCGTAGTAGCCGGGGCGGGTGGGAGCGGCTGGCTGGGGCCGCCGCCCGCCTGCCCGCCCGCCGGCTCCGGTGGTTGGGCGGAGGCAGCGCGGACTCCTCCTCCCCGCCGCATTAACATGCACCCAGGGGCGGGTGACCAGCCCAGCCTCGCCGCCCCAGCCCGCCGCGTCCGGGCGCTCAGCCTCCGCGCCAGAGGCGAGCGCTGCGCTCCGGGCGCCGCGATCCCGAGGACGCGGCCGCGCCGACACCACCCGCCCCGGGGACCCGGCGGCCCGGGCTGCTGCGGCCGCCTCCGCTCGGCGCGCGATCCTCCGCGTCTCCCCGTTGAGCGCCGGCCCGCGCCGGGAGAGCGCTGCGTCCTCGCTCCGGGCGTGTGGGACCGACGGACGGCGCCGCGGGCGAGGGCTGGACTGCGGGCAGCGGCCAGGTAACGCGGGCTGCGCACGGGGCCGGGGAACGCGCGGGGACGCGGCGGCGCGCGGTGGCTCCCGCGTGCATCCCGAGCAGGGACTGCAGGCTGGGCGCCCCCGACCCCCAGCCCGCGCCTCGGCTTCTCTGCCCGGGCCGGGACGCACTCCGGGCCGCGGGGGCGCGGGGGAGCCGGGGCCGGAGAGCCCTCCTGCAGGCGCGCGGTCCTCGCAGCTCCCCCGGGGGGCTGGGAAGGGACGGATTTCTAATTGCGACAGGGTCCCGGAAGGGGGAGGGGAGAGGACATCGGTCCCCGGTCCCCGGTCCCCGGTCCCCGTCATATCCAGGGGCCCGCCGGGTGAGGAGGGTCGCTCGTCGCCCGCTCCGAGCCCTTTGCACACCAAGTTGTTGCACTTGCTTTTCGGGTGACCTTTTGGAACGGGCTGCAGAGAGAGACCCCTCCCCTATGTGTGCGCGAAGCTAAAACGTAGAGAAACAGAGAGACACAAAGAGAGGCGTAGAGATAGCGAGATGCCTGGGGAGGCGCGCGGCGAGGTCACGGAGGGTCGCCCCAGCCGGGCCCGGGCCGTGGCTGCTGAGCGCGGAGCGAGTGCGGAGCCCCGGGATCCGGCGGCGGATCGGGGGAGCTGGGCCAGAGCTGAGACTCAGCAGGACCTGTCCTGGGGCTGGGCGAGGGGCCGGATCGGACTTGCACGGGGACGGAGAAGCGCATCGCACTAGCGGGGGGCGAGCTGCTGCTTTCCCCGCGTGGCCCGGGCAGTGGAGGCGGTGGCCGCGTCCAGACCCAGCGTCGGTGCACGGTGCTCGGCCGGCCCGGGTGGCGTGGGCACAGGGGGCAACTTCCGTGCATGTGGCGAGACCGTTGCTTGCGGCTCCAGGCAGAGGGAGAAGGCAGGGCCGGTGGAAGAGTATGCCCTCGCCTCCCGCATGACACATGAAGTTCTGGAATCACAATGAGGAAAGAAAAAGGTATAATAAAAGTAACAACTAAAGACAGGTCTGTAGCTTTTGTGGTGTTCATGAATGGCTTCGTAGAAAGTGCTATGCTTCAGTCTAAGGTATGTGCGGTTCAACACTGGCAGGAGGAAAGCTTAGAACTGGGAGAGCGATTTTAGGTCTGCAGGCAAACACCTCTCCAAAAAATTATTATCATTTTTATCAGGAAGGAGCTGTTCCAAAAAGAAGAGCCTTTGCACTGTTATTTATGCGCAAGTCCTGTTGGCCTACCTAGGTCGGTTTTGCATGTCTAGCAGTGTGCTTTATTCCCACCAGAATGGAGGTGCCTAGAGGCAAGAAATGCTACACGTATACTGATTTATCTAGTGTTAGAAGAATAAAGTTTATTTCAGTCAAGATTTTAGAAAGGAAAATCAGTATGTACGGAATATGCAATATCTGTGGAACATGGCAAGCTTGGGTTATGAAAGCAATCTTTGGCTCGGAAAATTCATACTTTGGCATGAAAAGAACTTGATAGAAACCTGGTGTCAGTAGCTTTGGCCTTGATTTTCTTTGGATTTAAAATTGCTGAAGAGAAATGACTACTTTGAAATATCCCTAGTTGGGGCTGGGGATATAGCTCAGTGGAATAAGCACTTACCTAGCAAGCGCAGGATCCTGAGTTCGATCCCCAGTACCGCAAAAAAAAAAAAAAAAGAAATATCCCTAGCTCCTGATCTAAAATTCTGTGACTTCTTAAAAAACCGGCTTGCTTAAAGAGAAAATAATTATCTTTTATGAGAAAAAACTTTAAAACGCAAATGTAGGCTTTAATAATTACATCTATCCATTTTTCTATATATTTTTATTCTAAGATTAGTTTCCCAAATAAAGTAGCTCATCTCCACATTTATAGACAATATTGGCAACTTAAGCTAGCTAACACAGTTAAAACATTATGAAGTAATTTTCTGACAGATCTCTTCAAATTACGTTCAAGTAATTCTGCTTTTGGGGGGAAATGTTTGTTTTACTTGTGGGGAATTTTTTTGCTTGTTTGGGAGTTTTGGAGACAGGGTCTCCTGTGTAGTTGAGGCTTGCTTTGAACTCAGTATATAGCCCAGGCTGGCCTGGAACTTGCAGCGATCCTCCTGCTTCAGCCTTCTGAGTGATGGTATTATAGGCGGGGGCCAACGTGCCTACCCCCTGTGCAGAATGTTTTGTTTTAGTATCTCTAATTTCTTCCTTAACGTGAATTTTATTCTGGAAAAACTAAAATAGTCAACAAATCATATTAGTAATTATTCAAAGCAAATCGAAACAAGATCTGTCTCCCAAAATATTATGCAGTTTATCTAGAGAAATAGCCAAAAACGAGCT
The DNA here is from genome assembly GCA_004027595.1 of Dinomys branickii. Taxonomy (NCBI): domain Eukaryota; kingdom Metazoa; phylum Chordata; class Mammalia; order Rodentia; family Dinomyidae; genus Dinomys; species Dinomys branickii. The sequence goes on along the minus strand of PVLD010010656.1, from coordinate 15,568 downwards.
GTGATTTTCTGCTTTCTGAGTCCTCCTAAGCGTAAGTGTCCTATGAGTCGAGTTTGGAAATAGAAACTGCATGTACTTTGCCTTTCTATCAGATGGGTATGTTTTTGTTCCACACAGCTGTCTAGATTAATTTAAAATTAACACTGGGAAGAAAGAAACTTGCTTTCACAAACTCATTTAGAGGCACATAGCAGAGTGCTAGCTTCAGCTAACTAATGGAGACAAGTGCCATTGTTTTAACAGCAAGTCTTCTGGAAACAGAATTCAATGTTTTGATTTTGTGTACTATTTTACATTCAGAGAGAACAATCAAACGCTTGCTCCTGTGTACTTCCGTAGTGAAATGTTTTTGATCAGTCAGGCCTTATATTATGTTACCTTCTCGATCAATCGCATCAACTGTCCCATCCTTTATTAGGGGAGTGGAAATTAGTTTCCTCTTGGGAACCATCCAGCTGGAAGACTTTCTTGATTTCATCTCTATAGAAAACACACTTACCTCTCTTGTCTTCATTTAAGGAAACAATATAGTTGTAAGTTCCTTCCTTCCTTTCTTTTTTTTTTTTTTTGGTAATTGTCTTTTCCCCTGCTAAAAGAATGGCATTAAGTCAGGGAGGCTGAAAGAATTCTTGAAAAGCCTGGTCTCTGCCTTCCATACTTACTTTCTGTGGTACACTGGTCTTTCTGTTTATTTTAAAGAAACTCTTGCAGAGGGCCCTTTGCTAGCATTTCAGAAAATCTTTGTATTATAGACGCCTTTGGAGGTTCAAAAGTACCCGATGTCTTGTGCTATCTCTTTTATTTCTAGAAGATTCTAAGTGCTTGCAGTTCTTCATTGTCTAAGAAAAATTACAGTGACCTCTCCCTTCCAAAAGAGGTTCTTTCTTCCTTTTTTTTTTTTTTTTTTTTAAACTCATGGAGAATTTGTAGTCTGGTTCCCAGACTTCTGATGAAGGTGACTTTCTCTAGATATGTAGCCTGTCGGGCACGGCCAAAGGTGTTGTTCCTAGGAAGTTCTAAAATAATCTACTACAAACACAGATGAAGAAGGAGTCTTCTGACTTTCACTTTAGTTGACTAAATAAATGCTGGCAGATAACTGACTGTAGGAAATGCCATATCCCAGCTCTTTGTTTGGAACATAGATCTGATTTGCTTTTACCATGCGTATTTGCCACGTCTCTATAACTCTGACATACACAGACCTACAGAGCAGAACATGACGCCAAGAATGAGAGGAATGGGTGTGAACAGAGAGTAGTTGAAAATGTGCATGGCAGCCCTTTGAGACCTTCTGGTCCTCACTCTGATTTCCCAGAAGCTGGTGCTGTGTGGATACACAGACAATGTGATGCCCTTCATCCTAGTAAGGGGTGGGGCCAGGTGGCTATTGGATGAGGGAAACCAGGGGTATTTCCATCCTTTGTTGACTTCATATTTTTCCTGATTGGAATTTATTATTTTCTCCTTCCTATGGGAGGGAATGACTCTTGGGTAACAGTGACCTCACATATAGTTCTTTTTTTTTTTTTTTTTTTTTTTTTGGCGGTACTGGGGATTGAACTCAGGACCCTGCGCCTGCTAGGCAGGCGCTTATTCCACTGAGCTATATCCCCAGCCCTTGACCTCACATTTAGGAAACCCAGTTAATGCACAGAAAGCCCCATTCAGTGCTTGTGAGAGTGCACATTGCTGCAATACGATTGTTCTTTTTTAAAAATGTATATGCATAGGAGAGATCAGCGCTCTGGATATACAGTAACATTACAAGTTCACCCTTCTTCCTGTGCCCTAGCTTGCTCATCTCTCTGTTTCTTTATCCTCTCTCAGTGGCGCTGTTTTGGTCAGATTTGTAAGCAGCGACACCAAGGCAAACCCTAATGTGTGTCACTTGGCACTGCCCAACCCCGCCAGGTTCCCTCGGTGTTCGGCAGAGTGGAGCTCTTGCTGAAGCAGGGGTAGCAACCAGAAGACAGAAGACTTGCTCATCTCCCTGACGTTGCCCCCGGAGGGCTCAGAGGGTTTTTTTTTGAAGATCTATTTTATTTATTTATTTATTTATTTATTTATTTTTATTTTAGAAACATAAAAGTACAAAAACATATTGACAAACAGACACCAATTATCATAGAAAATAGTACAATCACAACTAATCTATAGACAAGGTGATATGGTCTCAACAGTAGTTGTTGCTTTATCCATTGATATCTTCGAATTGTAGATGTATGGACCCATATACAGACATGCAAATTTAGTCAGAGGCTTTTAAAGGGCTTCCTCAGGCAGCTTGTGGGAAGGTCTCTCTGGGCACATCTCCAGCTCGGCTGCCTGGATGCCTTACTCTGTGACACAATTTTGGCTAATTTGGAAACATCTGCTAGAGTATCTTCCCCGTTCATTCTGCTCCTGAGGCGTGTTTGTGAGTCTGTGACAGGAGGACTGGCATTCACCCTCACCCTAAGCTCATGCTTACACCCTTCCCCCAGGACCCTTTCTTTCTTGGTTTCAATTTCAGCAGAAAGGCGATGGGAAGCCTATTTTTGGACTAGAAATTTCCCTGCTTGAGATCACTGAGATTTCTTTATGAAACACGTGCTGCAGTTTCAGGGGAAAATGGCATTTGATCTTGTCTTAGTCTTTGCAAACAACTGGCCTTTGATTGGATTCATCACAGTGCACTAGCGAGAAGCCAGGCACATTCACTCTTTGCGGAGCTCCTCCTCCTGGACAGTAACCCCAAAGGCAGGGTAACCTTACTCCCTGAAGGAGGATGCGCCTTCCCACTGAGAGCAAGGGGGCAGCTTCAGGGGCATCTCTGAGACCAAACACTTGGAAATTTACTGTATGAACCCTTGCCATGGCAGTTTGGGTGAGACTCACTTGATTCTATAGCTTTTATGAAGCAGGATACGAAGTCTTTCCCCCCCACTCCCTAGAGCGCTGTTTCTTACATTGTTTCCACTTTCCTAGACCTCAGCTGAGAAGTCATTTAATTAGTGAAGCTCTCCAGTTGAATGCAGTTTTACCACTTTATACTTCTTTTCATGGTCCTTTCGGAGTAAATAAGGATATATTGTCATGTGATGATCTGAGTGACTGCCTTCCCCACTGACCCATGTATTCTGTGAGCTCAAGAACTAAATGGAGTATGTTCGCCAAACAGCACTGATGCCTAGCAAGGTGCCTGGCACTTTAGCAGTGGTTGGTATACCCTGGCTGAGTGAGTTAAAAAATGAGAAAATAAGGGAATGCAGGTCTGTACCCCAACTGTGCTGTAAGGACTCGTAATTCTGAGGGTGGTATTATGCAGGGCTTTCCCGTGGCCCTCCTTGCAGTCTCAAACTCTGCATTTTCTGGTTTTTGGCTTACTTAAATGGTATCTGGTAGACACTGAGATGATCCCATCGTGGCTGAAATACATTTCCCAACTGATGACCTGCATTCTGCTTGTGAGCAGAAGGAAAATTCTGAAATAAAATAAAGATTTTTTTAAAAGTCCTGCTTATTCCTTTTCCTGCTCCATTTCTTGCCTTAGAAGCGTATCAGTAGTTTAACCACGGTACTGTATCCCACCGTTCAAGGTGTAGCATAAACTCGCTCCTACCCCTCACCCTCTAGAACTCAGCACTCCTACCTGTCCCTCCACCGAAACTGATGAGTAGTTTCACTTAGTTCTGCATGTCGTTTTCTTTTTATGTGCTACTTTCGTGGGACCATAGTAAGGACAAGGGACAACAGAGACAGTGGCTGCTGTGAAGTTCATAGGTGGGAGGGAGCCAAAACTCTTGCGGACCGTAAGGATCAGGTCCTGGGGGGAGGCGAAGGGAGTGGGAGGGAGTGGAGAAACTCCAGTGGACATCCTAGCCGGTGCCGATTTCTACACAGGCTTTAAATCCCAGTGTGATGTTTCATTTAGCAGGAGTATTGGGATCTATCATTTCGAATGATTGGGAATTACCACCTTCCAGGTATTTCCATGATTTTTATTATACTGATTTCTGACCAGGCATGGAATATATTCTGCTTCTTTCTGTGCTTCTAGGATGCTTGAAAGGTATGTGGAAGTGGGCCAGCTCTGTGAATATACTAACCTGCCACTTGCACCATAATTTAGATGTCAGGTACCTTGTTCAGGTTGAAATTGCCAATGAGGAAATGTGGGGTGCATCTTGGACATGGTCCATGTTTTTATACACTATGTAGGAAATACTTCCTGGAGATTTACACATCTTTTAGGGATATCTTAAAATATTCTGCTTTGATGATAAGAATCCTAAGGGACCTAGACGATAGCTATCCAGTAGACGGTATGGATATAGACTACGTGTAGCAAACAAAAAATATAGACCTCAAAAAAAATAGTATCTCCTGGGTACTCATTACTGTGGAGAATATGGATATGCAAGACATAGCTCAAGTCCTTGAGTGTCTTACAATATAATCAGAAGGGTAAGATTAAGATGTGGGAATAATTAATAATGATGTATTTCAGAATAAGAGCTCAAATATATCTGGCAAATCATACTTTGGACTTATTTTGGAAGAGTGGGGCTCAACAAAGAATGAGATTGTTAACAGAATGCAGGGAAGGGCTTAGGCCTGGTCTTCAGGGGTTGCTAAGAACTAAATAGGAAGAGCAAATGAGTTGCACAAACACGGAGGTGCAGATTTTGGCAAGGTTCTGTTCTGGGAGAGGTCATTAGACCTGGAGGTGAATTTGACTGTGGGGACACAGTACCTAAGTTTTTAATGCCTGTACAAGAATGCTTAGAATTTATGGGAGCCTCTTGAAGATTTTACACAGGCAGTGACACGAAGTGGCCTTTTGGACTGACAGAGGTAGATGAGTCTAATTCCACATTAGGGCAGAGAAAAGCTTCAGGAGACTGTTATAGTAAACCCTGGCCTAAATTGTTGAGAACAAGGAGTAGGAGGGTAGAAATGGGGGCAGGGGTTGAGAAAATTCTTCAAGTTGATATTTAACAATCTCTTTTCTCCCAGACCTGTGTGGCACACTGTTTTCAGCTCTTTGTTATTAATAAAATTCATTGTGAAACATCTTGATGACACCAAAAAAATTTATTACAACAAACACCTCTGTCCCCTCCTCTCCTCCAAATTATAAAATGGGCCACTACACCTAAAATCGATATTTCTGGTGCTGCATCTCAACAAACATATCTTCCCTCACAGGCTGTCTGTGCCCTGACTTCCGTGTGTGTCGGGCCCCTGCATTTCTGCACACTTTGCTATGTATTAACGCACTCCTAAGCAATGTAGTCTTGCTTGGTGTTTTTAGCTCTTTAGAGATAGCTGTGCCCTTTCCCTTCTTTACCCTACTTTAATTGTCCAGAGTTCTGTTGACGAGCATACCTTCCTCATTCATTTTCCCTGCTACGTGGTATTTCATTGCTAGCCGGGCCGTAATTAATGCAGAGACCCTTTGTTGAGGAACGTCTGCTCACATACACATCCTTTGTGCTGGCAAAGGAGAATTCCTGAGCTTACTGAGAACAGGAGGGTAGCATTTGTACCTGTATTCTTAGCGCATGATGCCAGATCACCAAAGCTTGTACCTCTTTATAGTCCCGTCGGCAGTCCATACGTGCCCCTTTTGTTCTCTGTCTTTGCCAGCATGTGGTGATACATTTTATTTTTCACCAGTCTTATGGATGCAAAATGATCTCATTGTAGTTTTCATTTGTTCCCTGACTGCAAGTAATGTTGGCCATTTACGCCCTGTCTTAATATGCTGGTTTCTGTGTGCTGTGTATTCATAAAAATTATCTAGAATCTTGCTTTTTATTTAAACTTGTTTATTTGTGTTATTTATACAGAGCCCACCAAATAAATGTATACACACCTGAGGAAAAGAAAAATAATAAATGCCTGGAAGCAAATGGCCAGCACTGCGAGCACCTCTTGTATTAGTCTCATGATGTCTCAATAAATTTAGCATTAAAATATTTCTACAAGCTTTTCTTTTCCTGAAATGTGCATATACTTTTTTGGTGAACTGTGTACACTCTGTATGCTAGAGATTTTCTTTCTCTATAATATTCCAATTTTAGTGATCTTCACCCTATTGGCGGCTTGTCTTTCCATTTTTACAGTGTCTTTGGGTGGAAAGATTATGTTTAAATTTTAAAATAGATGCAGATTTTATTCATCTCTTATGGTATGGATATCTTGTTGAAACAATCTCTGACAGCGGTTTATGAGATTCAGAAGGGTAATACCTATTCAGTGATAAAGGAAACCTATCCAGCTGTCCCTTGACATCTCATAAACCATTATTTGTTTTCATATTGAGTGTTTTAGGACTTCCATATCCACGTTTATTTCATAAAGCATTTAATTACATTACAGACTTGGTCAAAGTACAAATCTCTTGGTTTTAACTTCCTGTTCATTAATGTAGTGCCTCGGCTTGTGTGAGTCCTACGGCTGCCCTCCCTTCCCATCAGGGCCTCATCTTTATATGCCTCAAATACTCTGAATACAGGGAAGCATTTTAATGGATATCTTGCCTTCAGGGGCTTCTTCCTCTGATTAAACCATAGCAGCATTTACCGTTCCAAATCAGGCATGGTAGTGCACACTTATAATCCAAGTGCTCTGGGAGGCTGAGGCAGGAGGATCACAAATTTGAGCCTAGCTTAGGCCATTTGGTGACTTAACCAGACCCTGTCTCAAAATAAAGTGTAAAATGGACTGGGAATGTAGCTTAGTTGCGAGCCCTGAGCTCGATCCCCAGTCCTTGAAGGTAGGAGAGAAGGGTAGGGAAGGAAGGATGGGCAGTTTCCTCAACAACTGTCATCTCCTTTGTTTGTCCTGCAGACTCCCAGGAGGGCAGGGATCACAGCCATTGTGGCTTGGTCCTCACTGAGCCACTGGGCACAGCTGCTTTTGCCCTCCCTGGGCCCCACATCGTACTGAGTGCTTTGCATTGACTTCCTCGCAGCAACCGTGTAGAAAGAGACCGCGCTGTGTGGCCATCTGTCATCATGGTTCCTTTCCCTGTGTTTGAATTCCATTTAAGTAACTGTTGACAATGGATTCTCCTCTAGACCAGACCAAGGATAGTCAGGGATTTGACACTGTTATGATTAGCAAGGATTTCTTTTAAAATAATTCCTTTAAAGTCTAGGCAACACTCACCTCTCACATGAAGCATTTTATGGATACCCTAGCCGAGAGTAAACTCTCCTGTGAATTCCATTTGTATTTATTTGGATCATTTACTTTATGATGTACATATGTGAATGCCCCTAGATTTTAAGCTCCTTGAATGGATAAATCACTGTGTGTTTTTGCCTTGCTTATAGGTCTGAGTCTAGTAGCTGACAGAACAGTTTTCTTCCAGTGAATAGCAGCTGCTCTTCTGATGCGTGGTAATTAATTCTAGAGATGGACTGAGCAGAGATTTGCAGAACGACGATACGGGGAATGTGACATTACCGGGCCATGTAAGGGTTTGAGACAGGGAGTTGTTTTTTGGAACTGAGCTACATTTCAGCTATGTTGATTTCTAAGATAACACTGGACCTAGGCCATAAGCAACTTGGAAACTACTAACCCCAGCTTTGTGAAATGATAAAATTTGAGGTTTTTAGTAAGGGGTTATCTGCTGCCAGCTGGTCAGTAGTTCATAATTCACCCGTAATTCCTAAGATTTGCATTGTTTCAGGTGGGAAAATGCTGCCTTGCTCACCACTCCTGAGTCTATTGCCCTGATCCACTTAACTAGTGGAATGACCCTGGGCAAGTTAATTTTACTGAGCCCAGTTTTCTCATTTGACAAATGAGAATAATTAAACTTCTGTTGCAAAGTTTTGAACGGATTAAATGAACCAACTTGTGCAAAGTGTCTAGTTCAAAACCAGGCCCATGGTGAGCAATTAAAACACGGTCTTATTAACAATATATTTTATCTATAAGAACTACTGTGCCAGCCATCTTTTAACATCAAAGTAGTTCCAAGTCAAGAACTTACGAACAACTTGTCTGGTAATAAAACATTTTTCTTCTCCTGCTAAAAATCCTTAGGTCTTATTATTTCATGTCCCTTTATTATCCAGTGATAGTGACAGCAATCCCCTGAATGGGTTTAATAAGACCTCGTATTTATGGAGCACTGTGGTCATTTTGCTCTGCTGCACAGGTTGCATTTCAGTGTTTCCTGGAGGTGGTATGTGTTGCCCTGTCAGGGACCAGGGCCCTGGGCTGCCATGGTACCATCTGCTGTGAGGAGACTACAGAGGAAGTCAAAGTCATGACTCTCCCCAAGGAAGGTTTAATTGTGTTCATGAGAAGATGTCCTCATGGAACAACGCAGTGCCTCTGAAATAACACCCAACGTGTGCATTTTAATTTGCTCTGCTTAGAATGCTTATTTGCTAAGGTGAGATGGGATATGGGAAAAAATGGAGCGGCTTTGTGGGAAGAGACAGGTTTGCCTGCACCTGGACGTAGGAGCTGTTGCTTCGGTGGGCAAGGCATTGAGAGTTGGTGGCACAGGTGGAGTGTGCTGTCTTCCGGTTGCTCCCACCTTCCAACCCGGGAACCCGCATCTCCTACTTCTTCGCCCGGTGTGTTGGGTCTGGCCGTTGTTCTCTTTTTTTTTTTTTTTTTTTTTTGGCGGTACTGGGAATCGAACTCAGGACCCTGCACTTGCTAGGCAGGCGCTTATTCCACTGAGCTATATCCCCAGCCCTGGCCGTTGTTCTCTGAAGTGTAAGCCTCAGAATTTAAAGACACGCACATAGCGGAATGAGAACATGGTACTGACTGCCTAGGAAGTGCCAGGGGGCTCCTCGCGCGGGAGAGCTCATGCAGGCTGTGTAGGGTTCATTGTCTGCTATAGTAACTCCACATGTCATATCTTTTTAGTTTAGGTTTACAACACCATAGAATGAAAAACAAAATGCTTTTCCTTTGTCTTTATTGTCTCAGGGATCCCTTTTGGGTAGAGACATCAAGTACATAAAATAAGTTGTTGCTTCCTAGAGCCTGATAAATGCACATTTAGTGCAGAGTAAACACTGGCAATACCAATTTACAAAGAGGTTGTGTTCCCAAGGTGGAGGTATATACTGACCAGTGTTGGGCACAAAACAGCTTCTCCCCATTGAAATTGCACTACACAATACTGGTGACTTCCAAATTACCTGTTCCTGGAGTCATTTTGACTGCTCTTCTGCAGACTGATATATAGATTTAATGAAAACCATATGTTTAGGACCCTGTATCTATGAAAAGTCAATTGTAAATCATGCCTGGGATCACAGACCACTTTTTCTAGCATAGAACTAGAGTCATCCTAACGCTTCCACTGGTCAGTGCTGGGTGACGTTATGCCAGGGGCCAGTGCTGGCCGATGCTTAGGCACCAGGAGCTTTCTTCGCGTAAGTACAGTTTGCCTTGATGGAGGAGTGGGGCCCATGAACAGATGTTGCAGCCCTTGTCAAGGACCTACATTTATGTATTTCTCTTTGGATACTTGAATGAAGGAAGAAAAATCTAGTACTGTTCAGTTGTTCCTCTTATAGTGTGCATCCAGAACTAAGATAAGTATGTTGGGTAATTTATGAGTTAGAACCCAGTAGGACTGAGGGAGAAGCTCAAGGTACAAACGTATTGTTTGAACTTAGGTCATTTTTGCCAAATCTTTTCCATTATGTATTTCAGATTCTAAAGATGCCGACTATTAGACAATAGCCATTACGAATTCATTCCTTCATTTATTCATTTAACTAAAGGTTTATTGAACAGCTATTTTGTGCCAACCGCTGTGCTACATGCTTTGAATCCATCCCTGAATAAGAACAGCAACAAAAACTCTCCATTGCAGAGCTTTGGAGCTTACATTCGAATGGGAGGAAGCATAATACAGGCTTCTTTAGAATGTTAGGAGAGGATAACAGCTAGGAGAAAAATAGAGTCAGATTAGGAGGGGTCGGTGCACTGTGTGTAAGGAAGTGAACTTTTTTCCTTTCTTTTACAGTTCTGACTTTGACTGAAATGTTCCGGCTTTAGGGCTTGAACAGGCTCTACAGGAAGTGTGGGTGGGTTTCACTGCTTTCTCCCTTTTGTTCTTCCCGTTCTAACGGTGCCTGGACGCTGGAGATAGAGTGTCAACCACATTGCGTTGCAGCTGCCTGTTGTTGGGCTCTGAGCTCTGATTTCTCAGTAGATTGTGAACTGTAAACTAGGGCATACTTCCTACAAGCCTGTGCTTCAGTAACACAAGCACTGAGAGGGATGGTGAGGTTTGATCGAGTGTTTCCTGTGTACTGAGTCCATTGTGTTAATCTCCTTTTATCTTTATACCAGGCTTATGTGGGCAATGAAATCGTACTTTGCAGACCACAGAACTGGCACGGGTGGGGGCGATAACTGGACCAGCAGTGCACTCCCTTGGTGCCTGAGCTGTTGGTGGATATTGGCTGGCATCTAAGAAGTGTAGAGGGAGTTACGGTTCAAATAACCTACAGGGTAGCAAAATTGTTAACTCTCAGATATGTCTGTCTCCTCCTCTTGTTTTGTTTTATTTCACTTCACTTCACAGTGTGCCTGGCCCAGGAGGTAGCTATTTGGAAATTCTCAAAGTTTGACTTCCTTATTTCTTCCTTAATTCCTTCCCACTGTTTCCGTGCCCATCATAAGTGGTGAACACAGCAGAAATAAAACTACCTGTGCTAAGGTCTCAGACTTTTAGTCCGAAGGTGAAGCTGCTTTATTCCATAATCTCAGCTGTACTAAGAATCTCTATACCTCTTTTTATTGTTTTTGAGTCTTGGTACCTTGATTCTTTTTACTGCTATTTGCTGCGTAGATCCCTTCAGGTTGTAGACCCTTTCCATAGCATCAAGAACAGAGTGTCTAAAAAGGCTGTGTTCTGCTTACCTTCCTCTTTCCACCTGTGTCTTTCCACTCGGCAGAGAAATTCCACACGACAGAAGTGCATCTTGCTGGAACCTTCCAGGGGTGTGACCATCTGCTTGCTCTGGAGAGAATCAGTCTCTTCTTTCCAGGAAGGGACCTGGCACTTCCAGAGAAACCTCAGCGACCTGCCTTCCACTGGGTGATCTACTTGAGAGGACAGATGAGCATGGGCTCAGAGATGAAGAGCAGAAACCCAGCAGTAAGAACACACATGGAACCCAGGGAACAGACCTGGCCCAGCTCCTGCAGGTGTCAGATAAGGACTACAGCGGCAAGGAGCGCCGCCGGTGTTCTGCTGTCCTTCTAACAAATACCTGGGAAAAACTGCTCCTTATCTCTTTGAACTCCTTGCAGTTCAACCTGCTGGAATTAGAAGGATCTGTTTGTTTAAATAGATGGGAGTAAATCAACATCGCTATCCTTAAGTCCAATGAAGGTAATTGAACCGGCCCATGAAATAATTCAGTGTCACTGAAGTTTATTTTCAACCTTAATTTTTTTTTTTCTGATACTGGCTGTTGAACTCAGAGTTTTGGCATGCCACGCTGCATTCTTAGCCCGTTTTATAATTGTTACTTTGAGACAGGGTCTCACTCAGTCTCTGAGTTGCCCAGGCTGGGCTAGAATTTGCAGTCCTCCTGCCCCAGCCTCCTAGAGTGCTGGGGTTATAGGAATGGGCCACTATGCCTGGTTCAACCTTGGGGAAGGGGAAGTTGAGTGTGTAAGCATTTCTGCCTCAGCCGTGTAAGCAGCAGTCCAGGCTGTTCCACTCCTGTATGTTATCAGAAGCTGAAAGAACAGTGGGAGACGTGTGATGTCCTTGCTGTCATAGGAGTGCAGATGACAGGTACATTTTATAAGTTAGATATCTTCGGTCCTTTTTCCTGTTTCTTGGTACAAATTATTTTTAATGCTCATGTGTTTTTCCACATCACCTTACATTTCTGATTCCAAATAAATTGGAGTGTGTAGTTGATTTAGGACATGAACCAAGCAAAGGCTCCGATAGGCACTTGTAAATACAAAATATTAGTAGTTATGCATTTATTTGTTGAATACAAGAACTGTATGGCTAAAAGCTTTACCATTATTCAGCCTACAAATATCCTACTTTGAAATTTGAGTTCACTTTATCTCTGTTGGGCATGTTCTGAAAGTTGGTTTGTGTGTCCGTGTATTGAATGGCATAAGTCAAATTTTTTGTTAGAAATTATATAGTTGGAGTTGAGTAGATCACATCGTAGTCTTGTGAGGTGTAAGGAAAACAAGTATCTCCAAAGATATTTGGTTCACCCATCTAGGATTTTTGCCCCTGCCCAGCTCCCCTTCCTCTTGAGTGACTGCTTCTCTGTCATTAATGCTGCTCTTGGCCTCCTCTGGGCAGGAGTGCAGCCTGTGCCTCTCTGTTCTCTTTCTCAGTACCCTGTTTAACATACAGGTTCTGCATGCATATATGTCACATGTCAATTCAATTGATATTTGTCCAAAGAGTGAATGTGCCACGATAAAGTGCAAGGATTTCAATTTCTGGCTCTCAGTAACAGCCAGGCATGTGTTCGCTCAGTATCTTAAATGATTATTCACTGAAGAGGTTGGGTTTACATCAACCAGCTCCTAATAAGTGCCCTGAGTTGCCTGGTGGAAGAGAGGAGAGTCGTCCCACTGGGACAGCATGGGCGAAGAGGAGGCACGCAGGGCTTCCCTCAGCTCGGAGCAGATTTCTCTGAGTGGGGGCAGCCATGTCAGGGAGACATTAAGGGCAGGAAGGAGGCTCATGGAGGGTCTTCCTGGAGGCTTTTCAGCCTGACACAGCAGTTCCTCTTGCTCACACCTGCACTGACCAGTGTGCTCCCTTGTCAGGCTTTGAGTGGACCCAGGTGTCCACTGACCAGCATGGTCATGTACTGTTGAGCCTTTGGGGTACCTCAGTGTTCTCTGAGCTCTCATTTCAGAGGCTTCAGTGATAGGCGATGCAAACCCTGCCACTGAGGGACTTTATAAAGCTTTTGATTGTAAACATGTGCAGAGTGAGGACCCAGCAGTTCCATTCTGAAATGTTGAGGGGCCTGGTGGGTAGGAAGTGTGATGGGCAGAGTTGGATTGGGCTGGGCTTCTCAGGGCTGTCTTGGTCTGAGGAGGCTGGTGAAGGAGGTGGGAAGGAATGAGGAAGGTGAGACTGTGGTGACCAGGCCTTCAGAAGAGCAAGTGCCATTTTAAGTAGTTAATTGCGGGTGAAAAATTGGGACATAGAAATGTCTTAGGAGGATTTGAAGAAGTTTTCTCTGTCATGTGCTAGGTAAAAGTCCTACAGCAAAACCTCTGTTATATTTCAAAACTTCTGGAATCTGACTTTTTCATCTATCAACAGAATCAGTCTTCAAGTAATTTGAAATACCTTTGTAATTTGAAATATCTCTATATATTTATCAGATATGAATAATTTTTATGAGTACTTTTGAAGATCATGGAGTGATACAGGATAACCACAATTACTTTCTAAGGAGTTAAAATAATGCAAGCTTTAGCCAACGATGCAGCCTAGTACTTTACACATCCATTTATTGATCCTTTATTTATCCTATACCGGGATAAAAAAGTAGCAGGTGTTGGAGGGATCTGCATGTAAAAACATTCAGCAATTTATTGTAAAATGTACACAGGAGGTATGTCTGGGGCTCAGGAGAAGTGTCATGTAAATCTTTCATAGGGAAGCTCTCAAGTTATTTTTCTGATGGAAACAGTCTATTATTTAAAGAATTAGCCATAGTAAAATGAAGAAATACCATTTCTGTGTTAATTCTTGTTTCTTTAATGCAGTCTCCAAAAATATGAGTTGGGCAATTCAGGATGGTAAAAGAGCAAGCAGAAATGTTGTTTGAGTGTTAAAGCTTTTGTTTTTTACTATGTGGTACTTGGGATCTAACCAAAAGGTGCTCTACCAGTGCACTACATCCTCACGGAGAAAGGAAAGACTTCATCCCAGTGTTAGAAATCACTCCCTTGTTTTCAAAAGACACATTAAAAGTTCCTGAACAGTTTATAAATTATCAGTGATGTTACCCAAATATTTTATTGGCATAAATAAAGCTCTGTTCTGGCCAGGCTTAGCGGGAGCTGTAAGTAGCATGCACTGCTGCTAGGCTGCCCAGCAGCATGCAGCCCCTTACAGTGTGTGGCTCTTTTCCAAAAGGATGTTTTGCCAAAGCCCTAGAGAACTCACTCACCACCAATTCACGTCCTTCTCCTTGCCTTCAGAGTTCTGAGCCTCTCCTGCACAATGCTTCTTTGCCTTACTGCCAGAGTCACCATACACATGTTGGGCTTCTCGGCTCATAATTCTGCCCCTGATCCTGAGTCCCCTGGCACATGTTGGGCTTCTCGGCTCATAATTCTGCCCCTGATCCTGAGTCCCCTGGCTTCTGACCACCAAACGTGTCTCACGATGCTCCTAAGTGCGTCTACTCAGTGTTAAGCCTTTGCTCCTCCCAAAGCTCTGTACGTTTGCAGACTGTTTATTTAACTGCCCTGCGCCCACTGCCTCCGTGTTTGTGACCGCTGCTCACTTGGCTTTCAGCGCTATGTAGTTTAAGCTTCTCATGTGTTGGCAGAGGGAAGTAGTGAAAATTCAGAACTGGGACAGCTTTTTGCATCTCTCTGGAATGACATTTTTTTTTTTTTTTTTTTGCAGAGTGATTTTATTACTGTGATTAAAGAGTTATGTGTTTGTAGAACATCTGGAGCAATTGTACTCATATATACCAGAACTCTTCCCAAAGTTAAAGTATAGATGCAGTAAATCATGGCAATTTTGGGTGAACATCCTCCTTCCTTGGTGTGGAGACTGAGCTATGACCAAACGCATCCACCTTTCCTGTTACCATTCCCACATATCCTCTGTGGCTTTCCTCTCTTCCACCATGGCTATTACTTTCTGGGACTCTAGGAGTTGTCTTTCCCAGTTTCCATTTTTCTCTGTTTTATTTTGAATATTATATTATTTCTACTCTTGGGAATTTTTTGGTACTTTATGGGACTCGATTTTCCACTTCTTAAATAGTATCTCTGCAGTTGCTCAGGCCAGAAGCTTGAGAGGCAGCCTTTATTTTTGCTTACTGACGGTCCAGTGAGCTTCCTCCCTAGAGAGCTAAGAGCTGAGGATCCTAGGGGATAATGTTGGAACGCATAGGAAATGTCTGGGACCCAAGGCGTGTGAACTGTGAGATGGGCTCCTTAGAGCGCAATGGAGGAAAGAGAGGGACGTTGTTATGATTTGAACAGATCCAAAGAGAAAGATGGTTTAGGGGAGAAAGCTCAGGAAACACAGAGTAGAGTGGACTTTACAGACAGGGCAAGAGAAAGCAGAAAGTAGCGGATTGGTTGTCTCTGTCTCTGCTTAACCAATCATTACAGCTCGTGGCGATATGCAATAAGCATGTAACTTTACACGTGTGGATTCAAGGACCCCAACAGGGCAAAAACTGTGATTGCGAAGATAAGCAGATGGAATCTGTAACATAAGCAATGGAAGGAATGGATGCCGTGCAGGGGAGACTCGCTTTGGGAGCCAGGAGCAGGTTTGTGAGACATCAGTGGAAGATGGGAGGGCCGGGCCTCTAGGAAG